>APFE030988236.1:37513-48194 GCA_000404065.3 Pinus taeda
TAAGAGGAATATTTTATGACATATTTTTAATGAGTGAAAAGGAATATTCCATTCTTTGATGAGTGCATAAAATAGAGTATAATGAATTATTTAAAAGAGAGAGAGAGAGAGAGAGAGAGAGAGAGAGAGAGCCATGAGAGTCATGAAGGAGATGTGAATTAATTGAGGAGATAAAATTGACTTGTAATTCCTTTTTAATAATAATATCATAGTCTCGTAAAAAATATATATATATATTGAGGATTCAATCAATATTGAACTATTAGGATTGATTAATGATAAGTAAATTTGTTTTTCTTCAACTCTGCTTGATTACCAATTCATGTAAAGTGATTTACTATTTTTGGAAAGTCGTGCTTGAGATGCTAGACATGACTTTCTATTTTTAGAAAGTCATTCCAGAATTGTGAGAATGAAATTTTATTCAAGGAAATTCATCCATGAGTGGTATTTTTATTCTGGAGAATAGGGATTCCACACCCCTATTTCATGCATCTCTGTGCCTTAGTAGATTGAGGACTCCACGCCCTGATCTACTCCAAAGATCCAAGCTTCCACAACTTAATCTTTTTAAATATTCAGGACTCTGTGCCCTAAATATACAAGACTCCACGTCTTTATATTTCTTGGATTTAGGACTCCACACCCTAATTTCCATGCCCTCTCATCTACTGTGCTTTGAAACTTTGTGTTTCTCCTTATGGTATTGATTGTGAGCTTTTACCCATCTGATGGTTCGTTGGTAAGGCCTTGTTCAAAGACCTACACACATTACAATCAAATAGATCAAGGAAATCAAATTAATTTCATAATAAAATTAACTTACTCACATTTTACCCAGAATGGTGCATGGCTTCCACAGTCATTTTTGTTTTGAAGAAATGACTTCCACACTCATTCATAATTGAACATCCTTGTTGGAAAATGACCAGGTACCCTACCACATCCTACTTAGTACAATATTAGACATATATAATCACACAAATCATGTATCATCCATAAATCATAATTAACCATCTATTCTGCATAACCATGAGAATCCATGGGTATATGTTTCTCAATCCTAGATCACCATCCATGTCATACACCTACTTTGTAAATCAGATGCAAACAAAAAAACATATGTATAACATTTTACTTAACCAAAACCATCTAATACAAATAATCAATGATGCCACATATAAGAGGAAATATATATATAAAGCATTGTTCCCCAATCTGGTGATCAATCTACCATACATAAACATAAAAGGAAATATAACTATGTATGTAAAACATTATTCCTCAATCAAGTGATCAACCTATCATATATATATAACCCTTGATAGGAGTGATGAAACTATACTAGAAAAATAGAACACTACAAAATCCTCCTAGGCAGCTAAAATTTATGATGCTCCCGATAGCATGCAATCACCTTAGCAACTTTGCAAAGAAAACAACTGATATGCTTTCGAACTCCTATGGTGTATCATTATAGATAGATGGGAACTTCATTAAACCTTGTTTCTTGTATATTATGGGTCAAACCTTCAATATGATGGTCAAAATCGGTGAGTATCTCCACAGTGTCGGTATCACCTATCTCCTCCTCTACCCCTATAGCCTCATCTTGAACAAGATGGAGTTGTGCTTGTCAATGAATAAGCAACATCCCTACTAGTTTCACATGTTGAATATATGCATCTGAAAACCAATAGTCAATATCTAATATATAAAAAAACATAAAAGAAAATTATAAAATCCAAAACACCAAAAGATCCAAGATGACTTTATTTTACCTGCAACACCCCATTACTTGCCTTCAAGTAAGAAAAGCTTTGAGTCTCCATGGAGATCAACTCCAACATATGGGTAGTCCTCAATCATAATTAGCTACTTTCATAGCCATCTGAATAAAGTATGGGTAAAACTCATCATAGGTGTTCCCCCATGATGAAACATCAGATCGACCCATTGCCTCATATGAGGAACTCTAGGTACTGGAAATTCACAAGATATCTATTGAGGATGAAGTAATGGTATCTTCTAGCATTTGACAATGTAATGCTTCACTATCTCCTCACCTCTCCTGAATCCATATAGTGAAATGGGAGCTCCTATCCATGACAACCCTCTTAGAAAATAGATGTCCTCGACATCTATCATGACAATATGTACCCCAAACTTGAATTATTGTCCCTGTACATCCTAGCATTTGACCAAATACTTCAATAACTCTAATTGGGCCCTCATGCCCGGAATCATGAAAAGTTTGAGAAGCCCACAATTTCTCAAAGCCTAAACTGTTGTTGGGTCATTGGAAACAATAATATCTTGAACCTCATGCGCTCTTTCTCTCCAGCTCAAAGTCATTTCTCTCTAGTGAATGTCTGCAAAATAACATGAAAGACACATCGAATTAGCCACTTGAAAAATTTTGGGAGAAAAATCACTCAAAAATCAATCTTTTGAAAAACCTATGCGCCTATTACATTGTCTCTTTCTTGGACAAAGTGACCCATCACACTCACCCCCCTGGTGAGTGTGTTGGTTTCCTTTCCCAGTGTTAATTTTATTAACCCATTGCACCTCACGATATAGGGAGGGTGCGATGGGTTGAGGGTGACTTTTTAAACTTAAAAACTCAAATATTTTCCTAAAGAATGCATTAAATGAGAAATGGAAACCATAGAAATGAAGAGAAAAGATAAAAGTCTTACCTAGAGCTGACAATACTTGAAAGGGTCCACCAAATTGGCTGCAATCAGTTGCTGAAGGTTGAAGGTAAAAACCCATGTAGAGCTCACTCAACTTGGTAAAAATGGAAATGGTAAGAAATGAATTACTTTTTCACTATTTATGGTCAAAATTAGTTATTATTTTAATATTTGTTGATATTTTGACATATTGTTTACCATGTATCATGTATTTTTAATATTTTTGTGGTGTTCTGAGTAGGTAAAAAGCTAATTGAAGAATTTCATGCAGATTATAAGTTAAATACAAGCCATTTCGATCAATGAGTACACTTTTATTGCTTTTTGGGGATCATTAAAGATATGGAAAAGAAACTACCTGGATTCCTCTTTCAGCTCTTTTCAAACTCCCAAAACATGAAAAGATTTCCAAGCACTTGTCTTTTCAAACTCGTTAAAGTAAATGAAAATACATCTGCCAAGTATAAGTTTAACCCTTTTATGGATTGGGATGAACTATTTATGAAAAAGGAATACTATAGTCGAACATGGATAAAAGGTTCTCTTGGGTATTGTTTTATGCCCTTTTGGGCCCAAGGGACTAAATATACAAAGAGGAACCACTTGGAGTTTTATTTTTCACCACTTTTTCAAATTCTCCAAACATGAAAAAGAAGTTGAGTTACACCTTCGCTGGAATCGTAAAACTATTAAACAATTATGGTCTCATTAAGCATGACGAGACCGAACCACTCCTTAGGGTTAGTTAAAAAATACTCAGAAGGATTCATCTGAAGGATGAACTTCTAGATCAAGCATATGTTATCCTCCTCAATATTGTCAACAATAAAGAGGTACTGGCAAGAATGTTTGAGAAATTGGGAAAACATGGAATTTTTACCTATTAATGGCAGCGAGTCACTCTTTAACATGACATTATTTCACTTCATCTCTATGATTGATTTGGGTTGGGGAATCCACTTTCCCTACTTTTGATTGCACCTTCATCATGGGTCTTTGAGTCAATGTTGCCAACTCCATATAACATCACCAATATGTTCAAGAGAACTTCCACCCTAAATTGACATCTACTACAATACCTTAAACCTTACTTCATGTATGTCGCTCCTAAACCAACTTTTTATCATCGTTACATTCTCTCTCAAATCTTGATACTCATTTTGTGTCGTTGATGGGGGATACATTAAGGCCCTCCTATGATGGTTCACTTCCTATCGACATCATCACATTATTTAGGAAGTTTACTTAGAAACTCCCTTCAATGCCTTGGAGCTTGCATACCTCAATGACAGGCTTCCTCACTTTTAGTGACAGGTTTTCGTCATTGGCATTCAACCAAGATATTTTGTGTGGTGTTTCAATTCAGCTCATTCATTCACACCTCATAGATTGTATTGTAGTACCTTGAGAGCCATTATCATTATCGTTGGTCTCTCTTGCATCTATTAACAACTTACATCATTGGTTTGTAATAAGATGGTGTCTACCATGTTTGACTTTAGGTCATGTATTCACATGGTTAGACTCATACTATCGAGTGACGAGGTAGAAGACCCCAGATCTAGTTTCAACCATCCAAGTTACGTTTCCGGGATTCAAACCAGATCACATAGTATGATGGATATGATCGTCCGAAATTAATCCAAACATCGGTCCATCATTTGTTATCAATGGAAATGACTTTTATTATTGTACATGTAATATTAGCTTATGTGTTGGGTATGGGTATTCCTACCTCAGCAATGATATCATGATGATTATGTATTGTAATAGATGATGATCTCAACCAACCTTTGCTTGATTTGGACTTGTCATAAAGTAAATCATTTCAGTCCATAGCCATTACTTCTGAATTTATACTTTAGGGGGAAATCTGTTATAGGTAATTTTGTCACACTTGCTAAAATGGCCTAGAAAATGGATCAATAAACATCCTTGACACCTTGCAATATCCCTTTACAAATCCATAAGAATTATCTCTTCAAAAGTTCCAAAATTATGGGTCAATCAGCTTTAAAGCCTATTTTTGGACGCAGCGAACCATGTCTACTATGCAACATGAACTGTTGCATGTTGCATAATTGGGAAGCTACACTGGTCGTCGTAGGTTTCCTTTGCTACAGGTGTAATGGTTCTAGAATTTTGGGAAAAAAAAAATAATTATGAAACTTCTCTTTTCAGAAGCTTCTGAGGTGGTTTTAATCATTTATTATTGATTGAGATCTCGAAATCCTATCCTAGAGGTCTTATCTCTGATCCCTAGAACTTATCCTGCCTCATATGTGGATTTATGTCCTAGAATGGTAAAACCCAAACTACCCTATTTAACCTATAAATGCATTGCCTCCCATAGAGTCTGGGTTGGCTTTTGTAGACTCTTAGTTATGCCCTTGATGCTACTTATTTTTACCTAAGGATTCATTACCGTCCTTGAGTTATGATTGAAGGCTTTCTTTGTGGCTAAGGACAAGTTTGCTGGGAGACATCTACACAGTGAAAAACTACAAAAGGGTTGTAATTTTCTCCTACATTTCATTAATAAAAAAATATTTGTTTTCCTATACTTGTGTCTATTTGATGAATATGTATTTTAATGCCTTCTTGACTCATTGATTAGAGATATTAGTTTATGCTATGTATATCTTATAGTTTTGTTGCTTGTTGTAATTGTCTTGTAGGTTCCATTTATAGTAATTGGAGATGGAGCTAAAGTTTACAAGTCAAGAGAAGAGGAGGACTTTCTTTGGACTCAAGCTAGGACTTTCCTCCATTTTCTGACTTCCAAAAGGAAAACATTTCCCTTTTTGGTTTCTATTGTTTCTAGATCGGACCACTAGATCTAGGGGATTCACTTTTATCCACAAAAGAGAATTTTACATCAAAAAGGCATGGCGGCATAGTCCCTACCATACAAATTTGAAAGAAAATTTTACTTAATTATTAACCTAAACAAATTGATTATAGAAGAATTTAATTCTAAATAGATGGATTTGCATCCAATATCATTTACACGTGCAATGGTCTGAATATTGACTTCAGCCACCTTCTTCCTTTTTTAGTAAATTTGGGAGAACATCAACCTATGTAACACCCCTCGGTGAATAAGTAAATATTTTAATTTACTTTTAGGAAAATTAACTTGGCATATTGTGGGATAAACAAGGCTTGATATAATGTTAGACACGAATATTTTATTTTTATTTTTATTAAATTAATAAGATTAGTTATGGTTAGCAAAGAAATTAATGGAATGCGGAAATGCTAAACAAGGATCTACCTATAAGATAGTTAATAAATAGTTACTCCTCTCCCTAGGGATAAATATCTCAGTTGGGAAAAGAGAACGAAGAGGGTATGAGACGAACTTGAGGAAATAAAGAAAGAGGAGAAGAGAACTTATTACCTTAGACACGACATTGTTGAGGTAAGGCGAGACATTTCCATATAGAAATTCTTAAGCTGGTTGTGGCGAGTGGAATTTTTGTACAGACCTATGAGTATGTGAAAGTTCTGAGCAAGAGATTATCGAGTTGGTTGGGACTAGTGCAATTTATGTGTAGACTTGTGTGGTATCTATCTAAGAAATATTGGTCTAAAAGGAAATTGGCTTATGGGGAGCTCTGGTGGAATACCATGCTCGATGGTTGGGAGAAGCATTCTCCTTGCTTAGTGATTTCTTGTGGCAACCTAAATAATCCTGAACAAATAAGTATCTTTGTAGATTTTGGTGGAAATTTGATATAGATTATGTATTTCTGTAAATTATTTCTATAACTTATTTTCTGCAACTATTTATGTGAACTATTTCCATAACTGGTTTTGGTAGATTATTTCTATGAATTTTGTGGTTGAAGAGATGAAATAAAAATTACAATTTGATAAAATTTTCTATTCGGTTAGATATTGTTTTAACAAAGGAAGTCGTTGTTTGTGCCCAAGCTGATGATTGTCTTATGTGTCCAAGTTTGAATCATGATTATAAAGCTTAAAAGGGGAACTTGACATATATTGAGAAGAATGTTGGAACCCTATATTTATATGCAAGTGTAGGTTCCTAAATAAAATTTTAATATACCATGCAAAGAATCCAAGGAAATAACAATAACAATGGTAGAAAAATGTGAATAGTAAGCGAGACTAGAACAACGTTCTGAGAGGAAACTTGGGTTAGTTCCTAGGCCCAGCTAAGTTAATAACGACCTAGGAACAGTCCTTAGTTCCTGGTGAGAATAGACTACAATAATAATATAGAATAAATAGTTAGCCTTTGTACAAGAAACCATTATTTTCCATAGCAGAGAAAGAAAACCAATTTAAAAGGAACATTGCAAAGATCTTTGTATCAATATATATCAATAATGGAAATTATACATAAGTAAACACTCCTAGTTTCTATCTTTCTCACAAAAGATGAAATACATAAATTACAACAAAGATAAATTGAGCAGGGGTCTATGTACAATTAACAAAACATAGTTTCCATAATTCATCATGACAAAAATAAGTCTACAAGAAGAGAACCATATAACCAATGGTAAATTTTTGGTACAATTAAGAAATATATACATATAGTTACAACTGGAATTGAAATATTAGAAAACAACCATATTGAAATATTAGAAAACAACCATATTGAGTAACAAAATCTGCATCCTTTGTAAACGTGAACACTATAAATGTTGACTGAATTATAATTTATATAACACTATAGGTATAAACACCTTTCGTTCACCATAAACAAGATTCAATAAGAAGTCTATATAGTAATCATAACCTTGGTTTAGAAAGACTATTGGTTGAAAGACTATTGGTTATATATATATATATATATATACACGTTTTAACTCACTGTAAGAGACAGAGAGCCTGACGTAGAAAATAAATTTTATAAATTAATTATAACGAGCTAATATTTTATAATTTGTGCATTAATAAAATGAGAACAAGGTTGTGAGGCCATAGAGTCTAAAATCGAAAGAAATTATAAAAAAGTTACAATTCATCGATCAAATCCTAAGGGACTAAAAAATTCCATGAGTAATAACCTATTAACAATTCCAACATCGGATCCCTCACAAGGCCAAGGCTTGGAGCTATGTGAACTTGGATCGAACTGGAAACCCCAATAGGGTCTGGTCCCCAATTTGAAATCTGCAACATGCAAAAGGGGAATGATTTAACAGTGGAACCTAGATATAAACTTCCAAACCTATGATGACTGAGAATAGTCACGTCAAAGGTCTCACCTACGAATAAAATAAAAGGTGAAGTTGGTGCAAAACAATTGCGGGTTCTCTATATAAATTAATTAACACAATTATATTAATAAAAGAGATAATGTTACTTGTGTAAGTGCTCTTATTTACGCAACCTCCAAAAACACTGCCGAGGGGAAAAAACCCAACAAATGAAAGCTTATTAAAGAGACAAACTGGTAAAGCGGTGAGAGGAACTCAGTAAAATTACAGGAAAAGGAAATGAAAGTTCAGGTCTCACCAACCCTCCGTGTTCCTAAAAAAAACTTCGTAAATCTCGTGTTAACTGGCAAAACAAGGATAGGTTGGTTTGCCAACCTGTCTACAAAACCAAACATCATTCCAAAACTCTATTAGATAGAATAATAAATCTATCCCAAAAATACAATAAATAAAATAAAACCAACATTTATTTACCTAGTTGAGCATGTAGTGAAGCAGTGAGGAGAAATAGAATAGGTTCTTCCATTAGAAGGTTGTAGAGCGAAAGTCGCAGAGTTGAATGCACCCGGAGGCATATTGAAACTGAGTAGGAGCGACGCAGGGTTGGGAGGGAAGTTACTCACTAACCACCCTTATCCAAATTTTATTGTCGATAAAACCCTAATACATGAGGGCCATGGATAAAAAAACCCTCACACAAATCGAGATAGGAATTCAATGAAGGCTCACAGTGGGACTAGTTTTGGAGATACTCAAAGGTGGGTTTATACTTATACCATGCTCACATTAAGTTTCCAACTATGCTAATTATGTAATACATTATATGTTTATCCCAGTCATAATATCACCAGGGTTAAAAATATAAGTGGTTGGTTTTAAATTATTTGAAAACAATATTCAACATTAGGTCGACCTGGTGGCAAGCCCAATCTGGTGGTGAAATATAATGTTAATGTTACCAAGAATAATTTTATCTTAATGATATTCAAGAATAAGATATTAGCAGGAAGTTGCATGGAGTAATTATGTAATATGCAGTAAATAATAATAATAATTTCAAGTTGGGGTATGTTGCAAGTGGTATCAAAACTATAGGTTCAACTCTAAGGCCTAAGGGCCAACCTAGAGTTGAAAAGTTTATTAATTTACTGATGATATTACATAGAATAAAGAGATAAATAAGGTAGTAAGGGCAGAATCACTTGCTAGACCCCAAGGGAAAAGATTAGATATAGGTGCAATTAGGGGATGAAGTGTCATCTCCTATGGCACAATTAATGAAAGTAACCAACAATAAAGTAGCTTCCTAAGAAGTTACTATACTCATAGCCAAGAAGAAAGGGTCATGGAACAAAAAGGTTTATACTCTTTAATAATCGTAAGGCTATGCCTTCTTATATTTTGCATACAAATGAAAAGAAAACCTTTGTTGAGGCCTGAAATGTATTAGCGACAACAAAATTAGGATAAAGGATCAAAATCCTAACTGGAAGGTAAATGCATAGTTAAAATAATCCAAAATAATGCTATTTGGAAACGTACATAATTGAAAATTTATTCAACAACAAATCGAGGCAACAATTTATGTGAACTACATAAGATTTTGTCTAACCTATGAAGGAAACAACATAGTTGTCATTATTTTTGTGTATATATCAATCATGGTATGCATATAACTTGGGTGCGGAAAACAGTTGGTTGCGGGATTACAGAGTAACCCCTACTGAGAGTTAATCCCATGGAAGGAATATGGACAACCATGCAGAGAAGATGTCCTCTGTGATATAAATGTTATTCTGGGTAGAGAACTTAAAAGAGAAAGGTTAGAGATTAAAATTATTTATAAACTTACATATACATGATAATTAGTGGTTTCATTCTTAAGATTTCAGAAGAACCCAAAAAGATACTATAATGCGGGTTATGGAAGCACTATAAGGAGCCCTGAGATAAATAGTGATATATGCATGGTATGTGAGTTAATTATGAATCATAAGAATTCCTACTCGTATGTTTAGATTTTAGTTAGAAGTACTAGTTCATCATGATGCAAGGGGAAAAATTTTGTATGTAATCTCCAGACACCTTAACCATTAATGTGTCAAATAGAAGGGAATGTAAAACCAAAGAAGAGAGTTGAGAGAAAATCATGAGTAAGGCATGTTGAAGAAGTACTACACCAAATTATGCCCTTTAATAATCACAGTGATATTTTTTAATATATCTAGTTCCTTTAACCTTGATGGTCTACATGGGAAAGATCAGAAGGAAAGGAATAAGATAAATAAAACCAACTAAACTAAACAACCGAAGGATAATTAATGTGAACAAAAACCAAGTTCACTTGAAAAAGGGACAAAGATCATACCTGTTGTGAAGGTGGTGAGTTGAAGTAATTGGTAGTGTTTGGGTGTGGCTTACCGATATCATGAAATTATGATGGTGCCCAAAGAACGGATCCTTAGTTGTGAGCCATCATGGCAATAAGGTAAGGAAATTTTCCTTGAAAATTTAAGGAAAAAAAAAGAGAGAAGAAATAAATGAAATGATGATAACAAGTATGATTATTGTGTGAATGAGATAATAAGAAAATTAGTTACCCTTCTATTGGAATGAAATTGATGTGCACAAGACCTTACATGTCCAAGGTAGTAAAATAACCTATTGTTGAATGAAGTAAGTAATATGTATGAAATAGAAGAAAAAAGTTATATTAGAGTAACATAATGGGTGTGATACATTCATTACGCTTATGAGCATAAAAGGGATAAATCTTAAACTATA
>APFE030988236.1:58181-75233 GCA_000404065.3 Pinus taeda
TCAATACCTCGGACCAAATACCTTGGACCAATACCATGGGTCAAAATACCTTGGACCAAAAGCTTAGTTTTCCAACATATACACACTTTTCCTTCTGTGAAAGTGCGCGTGTATGTATACACGACTTGTATACAGTGAACCTGCGTGTATACGTAGCTTGGTCAAGGTGAACTTGTGTATACCTCTTTTTTCTTCATTCTTTGTAGTCTGATCTGTAGTTCTTTGTTGTTAACATGTTGTGCTGTGATCTTCCATCTGAGTGAGTTGCCATCAAGGACAACACCTGTATCATAATGCCAACACCAATTTAATGTCCCTCCTAAGAGGTTATAAGTTTAAGTAATCATCTATCGAGGTGACAATTTCACTTGGAAAATACTTTTCAACCAGAATCTAATTAGTTTTGGGTTGCAAAATCTAATGTTTATGGTGCATAAATCATGATTTTAAAGCTAGAAATGGATTCACCACCATCAAAATCTCCCAAGGGACCCCAAATTCCATAGTTTGATAGTTGTTACCAAGATTTTCTAAAATTTATGCCATATTTATTCAAAATCGTGCCAAAAAACCCAAAATTTTGTAGGTGAAATTGTCGGCTAATTATATTATGAGCTTAAATCCAAAAGAGGTGGAGTATGTACACTTTCATATATTGTAATATTCAAATCATGGGGAGAGGTGGGTCCCTTGTTTCACTAAGAAATGGATCTCATGCATCAATTTAATTTCTATCTAACTTCATCATGAACTTAAAATTATATTATTATTATAACATATATTTTTTTAAGTTACATATTAAAAATAAATTAGATAATTATGCTAAGGTTGGTTCTTTCCAATGCTTCCTTTACCAATGAGCTAGTTATAGTGAGTTGTAATCTCACATAAGAATTTTTATATTTCTAATTGTCATAATTATATTTAATCAAACTTGGCCTCCATAATTGTTATATAATTGATCTCTTTTATGTATTTTTACATTGTGAGTAATACAAATACTCTTACGTGGTATTAGAGCAGGAATTTATTGCCCTTCTAAATTTTAATATTTTTGTAATGGAACCTAGCATTTTTTTTAGGTCTTGATTTTTGAGGGGAGGAAATTTGTTGATGAAAGACATTGTTGATTCCCATTCCTCCCATTTTTGTGTTTCAGGGGGAAAGTTATATGATGACAGATACCATTGTCATTACTTTGTTATTATTGATAATTGGCATTTCTTGTGTTTGATTAGTGTGATGGTGACTATGTTCAAGCAATCTCATGATTATTCTTGTACAATGTTTCCACTGAGTTTTCCATACTTATAGACCTCATTGTTTGTTTGTTGGTTGATGCTATTTGTAACATACACTGTTACCATCCTAACCCAAGGGAGGTGGTTACTATGTTGACTTGACTCCCAATGTTTTCCTATGGAAATAAGGTCTAAAATTTTAACCTTTATCAAACTCTTCAAAACCCAAAATAGATGACACTATCACATTTGTCTCGTCCAGACAATCTGACAATCAAATTTTTTACCCTAATCGAGCTTCAAAATCAAAAGTTATGGCTTCTTAAAAACTTACTTAGAAAACACTACCACCTCTCCTTAGCCTACCACATGGACCCCACAAGGTATACTACCCCATTATCATGTAATTACAGTGGCACTAATTACATCCTTGTGGCATGCCATTATGGCATGCCACATCACACTTTACCCATGTGGCTTGTGCCACAACTTGATACATAGGGTTATGCATGCATGCTACATACAGTGAATGGGTCCATTGTACCCCATATCATGGAACCAACCATAATATAATATGGTTCCTATATTTAACTTAACCTGGGTCCCACCCCCACTCAGTCCAATGACGAAGGTGTTCACTACAAATCAACAACAGGTGTGCAATGTATACCCCCCCCCCCCCCGCCACATCATAGGGAGGGTTCGCATTCTTGGTTCTAGAACATAGTTTTGTCACATTCATCTTATGACCTTCATCCTCGTGACATCACCCTGACCAATCTGTCAGTGGAGGTTCAGTGTGGACTCCCCCCCTTCCTCCCAGCTGACATCAAGGGACAGGGGGGGTCCACATTTCATATGTGTCATCCGATTGACATTCAATCTTTGCCCTTGATTTATATAAGTGCCCTCAACACATGGTTCTAGTGCATAGCCACATGCTTAATAAGACTCCAAGTCCCTTTTTCCTTCAAACATTAGAATCTTTTGCCGCCAAGAATATATATATATAGATATATATATATATATATATATTATATATATATATATATAATATAATATTATATATATATATATACATATATATATAGATATATAATCATAACACCTCTGGGGTTTACCTCAACACCCTAACCCATAACCCCTCTGTTAGGTGATCCAGGTGACTCTAGAAACGCTCAGAATTCAGAGGTGGCTCAGAAAAGACTCAAAAAAAAAAATCTTAAATTTCACCCAAACCAAAAGCATATCTTAGTTCTCATCATCCTAATTTCAACAATAGGAACGGAACTCAAATCTAAGTTCGTATGCTCAATATATTCATGGTCAAAGTTTTGGTCGAGCTAGGCTTAATGGAAACCACTAACGAGGCAAACTTGTAGCCTATTTAATTTTTCTAGTGACTTGTAAAAACTAGTCGATTTTTTTGGCTAATTAGTTTCTATAAAACAAAAAAAAATTAAAAAAGGGGTGGCAAGCCACCACCCCCGCCACCCCCACTCACCGCATATATATAAATATATTATATGGTTGGCGGGTGGTCAAACCTCGTCAACCCACAGCGACCTTGTCACATTACTATGGCCTAAAGGGCATTACAATGGAACCGCGGATAGTGGGGCCAGTAGGTATCGAACTCACACGGGCCGGTGGGCTAGCCCGCTGGTGGAAACCCCATAAACCACAAAGAATTCTATAGACTACCAACACCCCACTACCAATATAAAAATATGCCAATGGTTAAATAATTAAACCGAAAAATAAAATAACAACATGCCATTATGGGGGAGGCCAATAGGTTTGACCCTAGGACCTCCGCCCACCTATTTTTGGTATCCAACAACAGCCCAATGGGCTCAACTTCAAAACATCCGCCCAAACTTTACTATTTAAACTCGACTATTTCCATTCGCCAGAGGAGGTAGACAGATCGGAGGCCAAGTACAAGAAATGAAACTAGGTGTAGATGGGAACCCAACATATGCGAAGCATTTCTTCCAAGATGGGTATATTCTAAGGAAATTTTCCTTGTAATATTCCACATAATACCATGCAGAATGAGTGAGGAATCTAAAGATACTTTAGAGAGTGAATTTTCACATTGTCAAATCCCTGCCAACTTTATATTAAAATGAACCAGAATTTCACAAGGAACGTGATGGTGTGGTTCGTTTTTTCATCTGAGCATTAGAATTTCATGCATTTAGCAGTGAAGAATCTTTGTAGAATTTTGAGGAATCTAAAAGATTCCCTTGAAGATTTATTTTTTATAGAAAGAGAATGATGCTGAATTTATAGTCATTTTTCTCAAAATTTCGCAAGGAGCACAGTGATGTACTCAAAATTTTCATTTGAAAAGCAGATTCTCTTCCCATCTCCAAGAAAGAATCTTTAGGGGAATCTTTGAGATTCTCGAGGATCCACATTTTGATGGTGTCCGAAAGGGGTCAAGTTTATAGTCATTCGACATGATTTCGCACCACGAATCCAATGGTGTTGTTCGTTTTTGTAGTTGAGCTTTGCATTTTCAGGGCATCACCGGACGTGGAGCTATATGATACAGTGATGTCATTTTTTTATTTTGATTTGCTAAGATGATGATTTTGTTGTTGAGATCCTTGCTACCATTATGTTGAAGGATACTTTTATGCCATGTCATGTGAGAATTTATTATCTTGTCATGCTGAAAGAAGGCCCATATGAGTGACAAGCTCACTTTGTGAGTTTCAACAAGTAGCTCACAACATTGATAGTTGAAAATTTTGGCGAAATGGCTCTTCTCCTCTGAAACACTCAGTTCTTAAAAAATGCATCACAATTCTCAATAGCGGTGATGGTTGTTGAATCTTCTCTGAACAACTACTATGCAAAAGGCAGATCTCTCTCTTTTTTGTCCTCTGACTACTTGAATCTTCATACTAGCTGCTCCACAGACTACGGATAGGCCTCACAAATCTGTCCGCAGTGCAACTCTATTTGACACAGCAATTCTGACACAAAATAAATTTTCTCAAAATAAATTTTTTTCACTTTCAAATTCCAAAACTCATACCAATTGAAAGAAACAAAACACAAGAAAAAGGCAATAAATCACAGCTACAGTTTCCAGATTACACGAAAGCCAAGAGTGAGATATCCGCATTTGGCTGAGCATTTCTATTTATAGCAAAATTGGAATTAATTAGACCAATTAAATTATTGATTATGCTGGATGGTGTTGGGCCTTCACATTTGAATAAGCGAAGACGGTGTTGACCTTTCAAATCTGAGAAGTTGAGGCGGTGCTTACTGTGGTAAATGCCATCCAAGGCAATGCGGTTGTGGAAATAATTAATAATAAAAGATAATATCAAGAGTAGGATTAACATTTATTTTTACCCTTCTGTGGCAAATGCCATCCAAAGCAATGCGGTTGTGGAAATAATTAATAATAAAAAATAATATCAAGAGTAGATTAGAATTTATTATTTTTATCAAAATATACATATAATTTTTATCAATTTACATTTTTTTTAATTAAAAAAACCCATATTCCTAATCAAACAAACCTATTAGCATAATTATTCAATGTAATTGCGATACCTGTCAACTCTTTGCTAACCAGTGTTAGTCTCAATGATGCATAGTTCAAATTAATAACTATTAACATGAAAATTTGAAATCCATTGTTGTAATTATACGTCTTTTGAAGGCCATCCACTGAGACATTGTTTTATCTTGACATTGCAGGTTGAACATAACCATAAAACATCAAGCAAATGTATTACAAAGAGGAAAATTCCATTTCTCCTACGCCATTACAGTGCATGAGGGTCTTCATACATACCCACTTGGAAGGACTAACCAAACATACATTTCTATCTCAGCCATCATAATATTACATTATATCCATCATGTCATTGAAACAAAGGAAAACAAATTATCACTGAACACCAACAAATCTAATGGAGGAAGCAGCTCTTTCATGATCATGTGGATATACAGCTTTCTGAATTCATTCCTTCCAACTTTCACTTTCCATTATTTTATACAATGGAGAGTTTAATTTCCATTCTGGGGATTGAATCTGTTTATATTTTTGCCACCACATAACAAAGCTGCTTTCTTCCAAGAAAATATCTGAAGAAATGCTGCGGTCCCGAATCATCTTGATCACATAGTTTTCAAACTTTTCAAGATTTTGGTGTGAGCCTTCTTTCAGATCTTTCAAAGCCTCTTCCACATATGCCCAAAAGCATGAATCCTCACTGAGTGATGCTAGCTTTGTGCGACCTTTGTGACCTTCTGAACTGCGAGTTTTTTCACTCTCTTCAAACCATTTCTGAAGAATCTTATGACGAGTGGGTCTTCCATCGGAAAGATAGTTTCCATTGCCCTGAGAAGTGCGATAATAATATGCAATATCCAGAGGCTCAAAAAGTCTGCTATATGTATTGCCAGCATATATCCACTTCTTTCGGGATTGGAAATCACTAGGCAACTCGTGTTTCTGCCACATTTCAATAATTTCATCCCAAAACCCAGCGAGCTTTTCCCTTCGTAAATTAGCATTGATATCCTTCTTACCAAATTTTTCTTTAAAGGAATCATAATATACTTGGTTTGCCTTCTCACAAAGCTCTTTATACCACTCCAGCTCTGCCATGCTACTCTGTGCTTTGCTTAATTTAACAGCCAGCTGGGAAGAATTTGTGTTATCCCTGTTTTCAATTTCTCTAGCTCTTTCAAAGGCAATCTGTGCAGCATCATTCTGCACAAAATTGACATTACCGATTAATGATCACATTTCAACTACCCATTGGTATCAATTAATGTGCTTTAAAAAAAGAAAATAAAGATCAGAGGCGCAGATGAAGACACTGCTACTGTAATTTTTAATATTAAGGCTTACGCCACAATAATAAGCTGTAAGCTAGAAAACATAGTATACATGAACTTTAAAACAAACCCAGAGGATGGAGACTCAAAGATAAATAACAAAGTACTCATTTTTTTAATAATTTGATACGAACTTCAAAACAAGCTAAGGGATGAAAGGATATAAATGAAAGGACATAAATAATAAGTTGCTCGGACTCTTTTTTTATAATTTGTTTATTCAAAAAAAAGTTCATCAGATCGCAATCTTGTGATATTAAGATTAGTTCATTCCTGTCTTGGTTATGTAAGCCGAGCTGTCTTATCAAGCTTGAAAGTTATTAACAGTGAAAAATTGGTCAGTTGCTCTTGTCTAGAGGTCTTGTTAGCTGGATATTTCGGGTCAACCTCATTAAGTGTATCAATCCACAGCTGGGTGCCAATTTTCATTGAGACTGGGAAGGTGGCAACAGAAATTGAACCCTTGTTCTATAATGAGCGGGTGGATATTGATATATTTGGTTACAGATTCCCCTCTATTAATAAAGGGGAAGTCATATATATGATAAAGATGATTATAGTTTACTAAAACTGACTGTGGTTTCTCGGATATAAATTTAAATTAGTTATTTTCACTTACGATTAAATATTTGGAAATTAAATTAGCTCAATGTTTTTGTAGGCTGAGAATTATAAGACAAGGTTTTTTAATCCTCTACTTTATTTGTTTTACAGATTCTTTCGTGTTGTTTTACAATTTACAGATTCTTATTTTTTCCAGAGGTATTAGATTTTCCTGGGTAGAATAATGAAAGATAATTTTCATCTTTAAATTTGGGGTTAATGATTTCTCTGTAATAATTTAACTTTTTATTATTCTTAGTTCAAGAGAATATTTTTCATCCTCTACCTTAATCATCTATAGATTTTACAGATTCTTCAATTTAAATATATTCCAAGTCTTATCCAGCACACTTTTTCACAATGAAGCTCATGTTAATTTGTTTTTTAGATAATTTTAATCTTCTAAATCCAGGTTAATAGATTCTTTGTAGTTTAATTCAACTTTATACCCTTTTACAATATGCCCCAATGGTGTAACCAAGACACTGCATCTCTAGTCCAACCACTTTTGAGTTGTGAGTGAACTTTCACTAATATTTGAAGCAATAACTAAAGCCTCCTATTCTTATCTTAAGAATAAGGTCATGGAGCAATAAAACAAAATGAATGCAGGAGTAGAACACAATACAAGAGAAACACCGATATATGCGGTTCAGTCAAATGTGGGCTACATCCATGGAGAAACAATCATTCCTTCCTTTTATTTCATGATTCATTCAACAAAATAATAGAATACAACTTACAGCGCATCTGCAATAACCTCCTCTTCATTCCCTCATAGTTTCATCTCTCAATTATAACACTCTCTCAACAATACACAACCATAATACAATGTCCTCATAAAAAGGGAGTTCCTTTATAGGGACAAAAAAAACCTAACATAACTTCTAAAGTTCTACCATTAGATCTGCAACCTAATGATGAATGGTTCAAATTGACTAAAAAATACAATATTTTACAAGGCATTTTTTTTTAATTCTCTTCTGGGGTGCTACCCCCAAACCTCCACCAAGGGAGGTTCCAAAAAAATGTCGTCGCCCTCTCCCCCGACCCCGTAGCAATGGAAGTGGGGGGCAAGGCCCTCCACATCCCTTTATTAGGCATTGGGATCCAAACATGGCTAGAACAAGACCTTTGAATCAGGAAGATAATCAAGCTCCACACTTGGAAACTGATCACAAAAACACCACCACTACTACACCTACTACACTATGCTCCAACTTTGTACCTAGAAAGTTATTCATCTTTATTGTCATGCTTTAAGGCCAACTAAAATTGAGTAGGAACTCAATTTCTCCCTGGTTAATGCCTTCATTAACATGTTTGCAAGATTATGGCTAGTGTGTATCTTTCATAGTGTCAATTGTCATCTTCCAAAATTGATTATATGAAATGGTATGTAAGTTGTATATATTTAGCTTTAGAATGGAGGATGAGTTCTTCACGAGATGAATGGCACTCTAGTTGTCATTATACATGAATGATATTCTCTTGCTTCTTTCCCAATTCCTCCATAAACCTCTGTAACCAAAGCATCTCTTTACTAAACTCTATAGCAACAATGTACTATGTTTCCATTGTTGAAAGTGCAACAACCTTTTGTAATTTCAAAATGAAACTTACTAATGTTCCACCCATTATAAAAATATACCTTATGGTGTTCATCCTGCTATCTATATCACCTGTTATATCTGAATCAACATATCCATGTAGAACAATGTTTGAACCTCTAAAGCATGATGCCTGAGTAGTAGTATCTCTCAAATACCTGAGAACCCACTTTACTACTTTTCAATGTGTTTTACCTAGATTGTTCATACTTGTCAAATATCTAAAATTCCACTTTACTATCTTCCGATGTTCGTTAGTTGGATTGTTCATATACCTCCTCACAACTCCCACTACATGTGCAATATCCAACCTTGTGCACACCATCAGATACATCAAGCTTCCAAACATTGATGAATACAAAACTTTGGCCATGTAGTCTCTTTCCTCCTATGTCATGGGACACAACTCCTTAGAAAGTTTGAAACAATTGGTCAAAGGTGTATTAATTGGTTTCACATCTGGCATTTTAAATCTTTCAAACACCACCTATATGTAATCACACTAAGTCTATTAATTTACAATTTTTCCTAACTCTTGTTATCTGCATACCAAGGATTTGTTTTCTAGCACTTGTACCTATGATTGCAAATGAATTAGCTAATTTTCTTTTGAATACAATTATATTCTACTTGTTAGAACCTACAACAAGTGTGTCATCTAAATATAATAAAAAGATAATATACTTACCATTATCTAATCTTTTAAAATAAAGAGTGGTTAGAATGACATCTATTGTAACCTTATTCTATCGTAAACTAGTCAAATTTCAAATACCTTGGAGCTTATTTTAGTCCATCCAAGCTCTTCTTCATCTACATAGTACTTTCCCCTTCCCTTTGACCTCATAACCATATGGCTATTTCATATAAATCTCTTCCTCCAAATCTTTTCATCATCAAATTATATATCTTTCTTCTCTATAAACCCCTTACAAGTCTATTTTTGTACCTCTTTATTCTGCAATGATTTTTTACCTACAAGCAATTAAACCAAGTCCCAAGTGTGGTTACATATCAAAGAGTCCATCTACTCTTCCATGCCTTGTTCCCTCTTCTTTTTAGTTTCTAACTTCTACTTTCATTGTTGCTTCATAATTTTTAGTTCACTAGAATCAATCAACAATACATAATATACAGAGGAGTATTGAATTGGGGAGTTAATTAACCTGGAAGATCTTCTAACAACACTTGCAAGAATTTGAAGTACCTCCTACTATTGTCGTTGTTGAACGTTTTTTTTTTGGCATCTCTGAATTTTTATTTTTTATTTTTTTGTGATTTCATTAAGCGCTACATATTATTGTTTGTCTTTTCTCATTTTTTCCCTGCAACTGTACATGAACTTCTCATTGAATGCCACATCTCTATTCCTAGAGATTTTGTGATTTTCATAATCCCATAAGCCATAACCAAAATCATTAATTTCATATCCAATAAAAGTACACTTCTTGAATTTCTCTTCAAGCCTTTTTCCATTTTCTCTATCAATATGAACAAATGTTTCACAAATGAGAGTCTTTAAAAATGAGTAGTTTACCTTTTTAACAATCCATGTATCCTCTGGAATGCCATCATTCAAGGAACTTTAAGGCCTTCTATTTATTATGTAAACAACAATATCCAAAACATCTACCCAAAACAATAAGGGCAATCTTGTATACAATCTCATACTCTCCTTGCACGCTCCATGATTGTCATATTAATTCTTTGTGACACACCACTGCCTTTTGTTGTTGTCGGAACCACCTTCTATCTATGAATCCTATGGTATAAACAGTACCTATCAAACTCCTTATTGCAATATTTCCTTCATTATCTGATCTGAAATGCTTCAATTTATTTCCTGAATCATTGTTAACCAAATATTTCCCTTTCTTAAATATATCAGAGACATCATAATTTTTTCGAATGCAATAAAACCAAGTTTTCCTACTCGTATCATCTATAGAAGTAACATAATAATAAGAACCACCAAGAGATGAGACGTAAGCCAGTTCCCATACACTTGTATTGACCAACTCTAACTTTACGCTCTTTATTTTCTTCCCAACCCCCAAAAATCTCACTCCCTTTTGTTTTCTATAAACATAGTGCTCACGAAAATCCAAATTACCTAATTTTAATGCTAGCAATAAATTCCTTCAGTGGAGAATCTTCTTATTCTTCTCACTTACATGCTCGAGCCTATGATGCCATAATCATGTGCTTACTCTTGTAGAATCTAAACCAATAGAAAAGTTGACCATTACACCTTCTCTTCATTTTCTTTTATTAGTGATCGTTTAGTGGCCTTCCATGAATTTTCTATAAATGTAAGCGTACAACCTTCACTTCTCAACTACCCTGTTGAAATTAAATTTCTCAAACCAAGAATGTGCCTCATCTCTTTCAACATCCATTGGTTTCCATTCTGTAATTTTATCTAATATCATACCATTTCCAGCAATTATATGGTTCATCATCACCCAAATAAATCTATCTAAAATCACCTTGAACATAGTCTTTAAACTACTTCCCGTGGAGTGTGGCATAAAATGAGCCTAAGTCTGACACCCAAGAATAAGCAATATTATCTAACAAAAGGATTAAAGCATCTTGCAAACAGCAACTGCTACATTTGCCTCTGGTTATTCTCCTATTGTCCATCTCCTTATTTTCCTTTTTGAGACCAACAATCTTTCTTTGGGTGTCATTTTTCCTACTAGTCTAGTACTCCATCTTCCCTCTAGATTTGGATCAGCCATTCTTAGATTTTCCACAATTCCTCGTGCTCTTTCCTCTACTTTTGTCTTCACTTTTTCTCCAAAATCAAAACATTACCTAATGCCTCAATTTTTCATCTCCTTGTTTTCCTTTCTGAGATCAACAGTCTTTCTTCAGGTGTCCTATTTGCTACAATGCCAACAACCCAACTTCTTTCTAGATTGGGATTACTCTTTGTTAAACTTCCCACAATTCCCTAGGCTCTTTCCTCTCCCTTTGTCTTCCCTTATTCTCTGCAATTAAAGCATTACCTAATGTCTCGCTTGTAATTTTCCATCACATTTCCTCGCTAAGGATAACACCAACAACATCATCAAAAACTTTAAAGTGCTTGAACCAAAGAAAAAATTACATACAACCATTACAAGTCATTACAACTTTGTATCAATTAGCACAAAATCAAAAGAGCACTAACCTCATCATCAAGTTTACTCCTAGAAAAATTAATTAACTAATCACTATGTTAAACTCATTTAAATTATCAACAAAATATCTACCTTTCAACATTTTCATATTAAAAAATACTTCATGAGAAATACCTAATTGGAGTTTGAAGCTCTTTTATACAGTTTAGCGAATGCCTTCATCAAACTCCATTTATTTTCTTTTGATATGTTGAAAACCATTGTGATTGCCATGAAATATTGTATTGTTCCTAGTGCCTTTCTATCAAGAACCCCCTATTATTCATCTTCCATAGTCACCAACTTCTTTGTTATTCTGCCCAATGGTAGAAAAGATCCTTCTAATATAGATATTCCTCCATTTGCATCTTCCATAAATGCTAGCATCGGTCATTAAACTTCTCAACCCTCAACTTTCCTTCTTCCACCACTGCTCTGACTCAAACCAACAACCCTCCTTTCCTACAAGTTTATTAGCCAAGTAAATCTTCAACTCTAATACCAGTTGTTAGAAATTAGATCATGGACCCAAAATGAATGCAAAAATAAAATACAAAAGAGCACAATACAAGTGACACCAATATACATAGTTCACCCAATGTGAGTTACGTCCACTGAGAAACAATCAATGTTTCATTTTATTCCATCCAGGAAAAGGAAGAGTAAACCTACATCACATCCCTTGTAACCTCCTCTCCACTCTCTCATAACCTCCTCTCTCAATCACAACGCTCTCTCAACAATACACAATTGTAATATAATGTCCTCACAAAAGAGGGTTTCCTTCTAGGGAAAGATAACCTAACATAATTTTTACCATTAAATCTACAATCTAATGATGAATGGTCAAGATTGACTACAAAATTACAATATTTTATAAGGAATTCTTCTGAAAATGTTTCTATTCGAGAATATTTCCCTTGAACTCTCAATAAGGGGGGGCTCCAAAAAATGGTCATCGCCTTCCTTAAACCCCCTAACAAATAAACGGGAAACTCCCATCAAAAACTGGCATCCAAATATGACTAAAATAAAACCTTTGAATCAAAAGGCAATCAAGCCCACAACCAATATATTCATGCTAATTAGCTTGTGCTTATAAGCTAAGTTCCTAACCATAGCCTTACTCTCAATGGGTAGAATCCCAATCTCTAAGAGGAGGACATGATAAGATGCATTATGCTTATTTTAAGTATATTATTATTGTTGCTAGATTTCCCTCTAAATTTATTTGAAACGACTACAAACCTTTTAGAAAAACAATGAGGTAACAAGGGTGTTGAGAGTAACTTTGTTTTTTACCAAAACCAAAATTATGGAACTCTCATTCTTCTTAAGACAGTATGTTTTCCAACCTCTTAATTTTTTTTTCAATATTAAAGTTTTAATTTAAATTGTGATAAAAATCAATTCCTAGATAGGGACTTCTCCCAACTTGCTAATGTCATAAACAAAATCAGGGTATCTAATTTTCTTTAACTTAGTGATCACATTACCCTTGTTTTATCTATATACACTTATCCCATTATTAATACAAGATTCTTTGAGAATTTCATGCTGCTTATCAAGGTCTAAGGGGTACCTTACTAAAAAGACAACATCTTTTACATATAAGAAGATGATTAATCCTACCAATGTCATATCTATACAACTGGATTCTTCCAATAACTTTAACTTGTTAATATATTAATCAAAATAATGTAAAAAAAACACCTTACTTAATCCATATTATAAATTTATTTACTTATTAATAATCTTATATAATAATATTTTTTCAAAAAATATTTTTATAACATTATATTAAAAAACTCTTTTAAAATAAACAACAACCATATCCCACCATTAAAAACAACAACCTCATTGACTCAACCATATATCTCATTGACTCAACCATATAATATAAGGTAGCAAAAACTTTTTTTAAATAAACCACACAATATCTCAACGCTTAAAAAAACCAAAACACAGCCTCATTGCCTAACAATAAAACTAAAAGTAAGGTCAACTATTTTGCCACAACTTTCAAACTACAAACTAATTTTTTATCTATCTGAAAAAAGAAAGACCAAAATAACTACAAACTAACTTTTTATCTATCTGAAAAAAGAAAAACCAAAATAATCCTATAAATATGGAATTCTATTTTAAAAATATTTCTAAAATAATCCAATATTCACTGGCATAGTACATAATACATATTTCTAACATTAAATTAATAAAGAAAAAAATAAAATGATTTCATAACATGAAACTATATTTTGAAAATGCCTTTAAAATAATTCATTATGCTAAACACTGAGATAATCCATAAATGATAATACATACTACATAGATCTTTGCTATAGTGCATAATTCTAGGTAAATAGAAAACAAAAGCATTTATCTGCACAACAAAAACACTAAATATACATTTAATTTCACAACAAAAACGAAGCACACAAGTAATTTTCTTCTTCTTCTTTTATATTTTGATTTAAAAACTATTTGAATATTACCTGAGCTCCAATGCCAATAGCGTCCAATGCCAATGAGATACCCATCTTGTAAGAAGATTCTGAAATGGACGTCACTATTGTTCTCCCTCTTATGGAGTTTTGGACGATGTCCTTCAAAACAGAGCCATATCGTATGTGCTCCTGTACAGTTTCATCAGAAGATTTTTCATGACTTTGCATCGTTAAATGAAGCATCCTCCAAACTGCCTCAGAGTTTATAATACATGCTGCGCCATTGCTTGAGCAAAACAGGTAAACACCAAAAGGTCTGTATGGGCTTCTATTGGTAACCCCATCTAACTCCTTGAGGGAGTGAAGAAGAGTTGTATAAGCTTCCTGAATAAAGTAATCAGAGGCATCTTTCCTGGCCTTGGTCATTATGTCATTCCAATAAGGCAAAAGAGTATTCAAGGGCACAGTAATTGACTCTAATGGTGCAAGGAGAATCTGAGGGGCAATATCATGCTTGGAAAGCACATGACAAAAGTTGCCTGTCCAATTCTCACGGCCAACTGCTTCGGCAAGTCTTACATCTCCCACTAAAGGGCAACCAAATGTGATACAGAAAGGAAAGCTTTGCTTTAGCCTCTTTCCCAGTACCCACAGTGTGGCCAATGTTGCAAGTGATCCTCCCAAGAAATGACCCACAAATATAACAGGTTTGACTTTCATACAAATCTGCAGCTGGTTAACCATGAAATATGTCAACAATGCTACTGTTCCTTTGAATTTCAAAACTTTCATCCCTAATAAGTGAAGAAGCAAACTCTTTTTTATGAAATTAAGGTTTCTAATAAGCAAAGATGTAAACCCTCTTATATGAAATTAAGGTTACTTTGTCGTTAAAGATAGAGCAATTTACCTTTGCTTCTAAATCTGTATTCTCCATAATATGCAGGAACAGCTTAAGAGCTCCCTGATGGACACAGGCTGGTTGATCATCTTGACCTTTGAGGCAACCAGAGAAGGTCTCATTTCCAGTTTGGATATTTCCCTCTCCATATTGGCTCCCTTCCTCAATGAAATATTCTATTCCATGAAACGATGGGAACGCAACATATATAACATCTTCATCCTCACGCAGAGTAAAGCTCTCCGTACAATTTTCGCAAGGACGAAGCAACTCATTCCAAGCATTGGACAGCAACTCACCTGAAGCAAGAAAAGTTGCAATCTCCTGA
Organism: Pinus taeda; assembly: GCA_000404065.3. Taxonomy (NCBI): domain Eukaryota; kingdom Viridiplantae; phylum Streptophyta; class Pinopsida; order Pinales; family Pinaceae; genus Pinus; species Pinus taeda. The sequence goes on from APFE030988236.1 coordinate 73,357, forward strand.
TCAACAGTGAACCTGCAACAACAACAACATTTATGTAAATTAGCACCATACGGACATCTGAGAAAAAAACCCTCTCAATTTCTTATCGTGTGCATAAAACATGTGGCATTTGCAAATTTGTGCATTTCAAGATATGGACAACCAACAAGTCAAGATATGGGGTTTAATACTCGGCAGCTCTGTTGGTAGCTTTGTGCCTTTATGTTTATATGCCAGGGTTTACCTGGTATGCTTATGGACCAGGGTTTACCTGGTTGGTTATGGTTGGATATCTAGTCTTGGGCATTGGACAGATACACCCTTCTCTAAGGGTTCGCAGCTATTATACTGTTCAATCCAAACAGGCATTGAACCTACAATCCTTCCGAAGGGTTAAAGAAAAAATAATTTGAGAGGTAGAGCACTCCATGACTAATAGGCGCTGATGTTATGACTGTGACTTTGGGAGGTCGACACAAGCAACTTAAACTCAAACCCATCAAATTTCAGACCAAACCTAAAGAAAATTTCACCCAGAAATCTGTTTTCTTGTTTCAGTATAATCCCATAAAACCTCAAAGCAAAACCGTCTTAAATACTTCAAGCAAATCCAAAAAAATTCCCAAGCCCACCCTAAACTTACTCTAAAACTTCAATCTTCATCCAAGATACTTCCTACTAAAAGCCAATTCTTCAACTACGAAGCCATTCAAAATTGACACAAAATACTTTCAAAGTTTCACACAGAAAAGCCTTTATAAAAACGTAAAGCAAACAACTATCTGCTGCAAAATAAAAGGTTCTAAGTTCATCCTTACTCTGCAGTAGACGATTCCAGGGCCATCGTCTGCTATTGTTGCTGGATTTGTTTCACGATGGTGTTCGATCAAGAGCCGACATTTCCTTAAAAATGCATATGGCAGTCTTGACTTTACATGGAAAAAGGACGGACAGATCCCAGCAATATACCGGAAAAAACGCAGAAAACGCGAAGAACTTTCTTCAAACGTCGATGTCAACACACTTAAACTTAGAATTTTATGAAGTGAATACACCTTTTACAATCATTGCAAATAGAGTTTGTGTGGGGACTGGTTTCTCCAATTGTTTTTTCAAACCCCATTTCCTTCCCTCTTGACTGTTACCTTTTTCAACATTTTTTTTACCATTTATCACTATGGTTTCGGTCAAGCCTTTGATTATTTAATTATCCTCGAAGCTAATATTTTAGCCATCCATATTTATTGGATCCTCATAATTTTGACCTTTAGCTTTTCCAACAATTTTCTTACCATAGTAATTAGTCCATTATCCATAAATTTATTATTCCATAATATATCTTATTGTTTATTTATTCTTTAATATATTTGAATTTTGTATAATGAACTACACTAGTTGGTTCGAAACGCATCGACAATAATCTTTTTATGTGAATTAAGCGGAAGCTCTTTTTACAAATATTTGAATTTTGTTATTAATTTTGTAGTTTTTGCTAATCGTGGTTTTATAAATTATATGACATTTTTTCTATTATTCAAAATTTGTTTTAGTTTTTATTAATTTTGTAGTACCATTAATATGTGGTTTTATAAATTATATAACATTTTTTTGGATTATTCAAAATTTGCTTTAGTTTTTTATGATGGGTAGTGAGTCCATTCAAAATATTAGAAATCTATAAATCTCAACACAACATAAATTCCAAAAATCTACATTCACAATAATGACAGTTGCAAAAGCATACACACAAATGCATGTGGTAATCTAACTATTTTAAGTTTTGCAGCTTTATTTAGTATGAGTTGTGGAATATGTAATTTGCACAATTCAAGCGTTTGAAGATTTTTCAAAATGCTAAATCCATTTGAATAATAAACCACCAAATATCACAATCTTAC
>APFE030988236.1:76644-106210 GCA_000404065.3 Pinus taeda
ATATGATTTTTTATTCATGATAAAATAAAAAATAATTAAAATATTTGAAAGAGTGATGAGATGGTAGAATAGAAGAGTGATGAAAAGTAGAAAATATCTTTATTTCATAATAAAATATAAGTATGTGGATCATTTTCATATGGTGAATGATTAATTTATCACTTTTAACAATAATGTAACTTCCTCTTTACCAAATTCTTTAAATATATCACTTTCAACCATTATGTAATTTTCTTTCCCACCAACAAATTCTTCACTTACTAGTATTTTCATTTAGTTGATATCTCCAATAAAATAAGTGTAACATATTGAGTAAGTTAATATCTTTCCTACATTGAATTTTCTATATATTAGCTTTATATAAGTAAACCTTTATATAAAAATTATGCTAGGAAATAATAAGCAATATTTTTGAATTCTTTAAATCAAAATGACTATTGTTTTCATGTTTTATTAAATAATTCAAAAATTAAAATTGACTTTACTTAATAATAAAAAGTACTTTTTTAAACATTTTAAATTAATTATATAATAATGTAAAAAATAACAAAAGAAATACATATATATATAAATATTTATCTTTTGATTTTTTTTTTAATTTTTTTAAATTAAGATGACTATTGTTTTCATGTTTATTAAATAATTCAAAAATTAAAATTGATTTATTTTTTTAAACAATACATTAATTATATTAATAATGAAAAAAATGAATGAACAAAAGAAACAAAATACATATATGAATAGTTATCTTTTGATTTTATTTCATTTTATAAATTTTTACAAGGTGATTTATGCATCTACTTAAACCAACAATTTTATGGTTATTAAAATCTTTTGGAACAACAACGTTTGACATGTGAAAAAAAGGTACAACAAGAGTTGTACAACCTACTCAATTTATGCTTTTACTAAACAAAAATCATGTTTATCTCCCTAATCACTTGAGTACACTTCCAATACATAGCTTATGGCTAAATATAATGATATATGGCTTATGCATGAAGAAAAGACAATTATATTAGTGCCAAAGACTATATGCCATGTACTTGCTAACCTCTTTAAGAAATCTACTCTTTTTTTCTTTCATGTGCACTCCTCCTTCCAACAACTCTCTTGCTCACTTCGCATCTATGTCATTGACCTCTTTTATCTTAAAATCCTTATGTTTTGGGAAAAGATACTCATTATTGTCCATTTTAACAACTAATTTCTCAATCTTGATAATCACCTATCTCAATTATGAAATAGCCTAACATTAAATTTTAATATAACTAACATCTTAAAACTTCTAAAATATTTCATTTAAATTACTAAAAAATAATTAACTTAAAAACATTAAACTTTCACTTCTATTCATATTTTTAAAATAAAATTAATGATCACATTTTTCATGGTATTCAACAAAGCAATTTGTCCAACCAGTTCTTAGACTCACACTAAAAGGGTGCAAGTAAATTCCTACTCAAAGTAAACATCCAATTTCCATGGGTATGTAACTTAAAAATTGATGTCATGTGGGCGAGAGTAGGAAATCCTTCTTCATGAGGCATAGACATAGAAGGTGCAATTCCACCATGATGGAGGATTGTACAATTCGGCACATGATGGAGGATGGCTTCAGTGTAAGCTAAATATGATCATGAATAGGGAACAAGTGACAGTGCGTGTTGTTGGAATAATAAGCTTCATTCTGTACATAAATTCGCTTGTGCCAAAGTCTAACACAGCCACTCCTTGGGCTGACAGCACAATTTACTGTCTTATTCACAATATATCCTGTGTTTCCGCCATTAAGGAAGAGTTGTGTGATCTTCCAATTATTTGGAGAAGATAATAAAATTTGTATGAATCTCGCCTCGTACCTGTTTTCATTACCGGCTTTGTTTCTTTCTTGCGTTGCTGGTATACTCTGAACCTTATTGTTTGCAGCAGAATATTCTGTTCCAAATCTTTGAACTTGGTAACCGAGCAATTTAATATGGAATGAAACATAAGGCTTGTATTGGTTATGCTGGGTGATATTGCATAGGAGAAGATTCGCCAAAGCATATATGTACAACGAAAAATCAAGTTTGTTTACTACTGTTCACATTTTCATGACATGCATTGTTCACTATCTCTGTGACTGGAGGTTGGGATATGGTGTGGTCGTGTTGTGTGATCATCATGGATCAACTTGAGATATGAATGTGGCAGAAGAACGCTGCCCATTGTGAGAATTATTGGTGTTGTAGGTTGATTCATTAGGGTAGAGGACTCCTTAAAGTGGTGGTGGTGTAGTATGTTGACTACATGGTAGAGAATTTCCGGTGTTATGTGGTTGAAGTTGGATTTTTGGATAAATTGTTATATATATAGTATGGTTATTCATTTTTTATATTAAGCACCATGCAATAATTTAACAATTATTATCTCAACCATTATTGGTTTATTGTCTTTCTATTTTAACTATTGTCTTTTTATTTTAACTAGAATAATATAGAATTAAGAGAGATAAGAATAATATAATATTGAAAAAAAAATGAAAAGATAGTAAATCATTCAGTAATTTACTTAAAGGTTCGTACACTTAATATTTGCAAGATTTATATTCCTCTGACATGTAAGATGATTATGTCAGATATTTATGCTAGAAAAATGGTGGAAATGCAAGTCCAATGTTCATAGTGGTACACTTGTATTAATGCATGGCGCATTGATTAAAAAGTAGTCGTTGGGAGGTAAAATCTTCAAAAAATCAACCGACCATGCCAAAGGTTTTTTCGTTCTAGATTCACGTAGTTCGAGTGTAAATTTGAAGAAACTATAGTAGTACGTAATATTGTGAGAACACTAGATTTTTTTACGTATCTTCTAGTATGCTAGATGCAAAATGGTGGGTGTGAGCAATAATAGTGTCACTCAACCCCAGCTTCCATAATTGAATGGAAACAATTGAGTATTTGAGTATCAAAATGAAGAATTTATTTTGCTACCAAGAGTTATGGATTTGGTGCAGAATGGTTTCAAACTAGCAGATCAAGCAACATATAATGGCCCATCATCATCAGAAGCACAAAGATTAAGAAAAAGGATGTCAAGGCATTGTTTTTGATCCACTTTTAATGGATAAAACACTTCTTTCAAGTATTGCGATATCTACAAGGTCCAAACTTGCATGGGACGATCTACAAAATTCATAACAAGGAACTTCCAAAGTCAGACTAGTGAGATTACAAACACAGATTTTGAAAATCCTAAAATGATAAATTATAAGTCACGACTTGTTTACTCGTGTACTAAGTATAGTGAATCAAATAAAATCTTATGGAGATAATTCAAATGAACAAAATGTTTTAGAAAATATTTTGAGTAGTATTTTTGTCAAATTTGACTCAATTGTTGCACTTAGTGAAAATTCAAAAGAGTTGTCAGAAGTTACCCCAATCGGGGTGTGAGATAGGGTATTGAACTCGGTGGGATCCAAGTCAAGAATAGAGGAATGATCACCCATAAGGCGAGGTGGTTGGTTAACGGCTCGCATTTAATTATTTTGCATGTGTAAGTTGGCATCAATAGAGGGAGGATATCTTAGCAGTTATGGGGGAAGGAGACTTGGTTTTCTCTAATGTTTTGGCTGCAATTCGATTATACGCTCGTCGATTAGAATCAAGAGCTCGGTTTAGGTTGAAAGTTTGGTCTTGGGCAGGAGACGCAGGCATATTCGTGGCTTCCAGAAGTCGGGCGTCTGGTGTAGGTATTCTTCTTTTGTTTCCCCTAATATCATCCTCTCAAACCTAGTTATGTATCTTTGTTCAACTAGTTTAATGGTTGTTTCTAAAATGCAAATTTTGGCAAGTCTCGAGGCAATCTGTGTTGGTTCCAAAGCTATTAGCATGAAAGGCAAAGCTAGTCCTTTGCACTTTGTTAGTCTCTCTGTGCTTTATGGAATTTTTCTATCCTTGATGGCTTTGTATGTAGAAATCAAGGCTAAGCTCAATTTTAATGTAATGGGGGGTTGGGTACTCAATGATGAGAGCTACCTAAGAAAGTAACATTTGTTCCAAGCAGACTGGGTAAACTGGGCATATGGTAACCCTACATGGTGGATATCCCTATCCCCATTCAAGCTCTGGGCTTTGTCGAAAAGTAATGATAGCTCACTGAGTTATGACCGAGCTAAAAGTGGATAGTTTAAATGGTTTTTTAAATTTCCTTCACATATATATTTGTATTATGCACTTGTATATGTACTGTAGGTTTCCTTTGTTTTCGTCTAAGCTTTGCTCCCATGCCTTTCTGTCTCTTCATTGGACAAGTGTTTTCTTGGCCGTAATTCTGGTTTATAGGCATTAGTAGTATTACTTTCCCAGGCTTTGCATTGTTTCAGGTGACTCGTTTCTAGTCCAGTGGTTATCAAGATTGTTCAAGTTTAAGTACTATGGCTCACCTTGCCTCTTCCAAAAGGAACTCCAACTAGGGCAGAAATGTTCAAAGTCAAAGACGTGGTCATGGGCATGAGGAAAGGCAGACCTCGTCTCCATCATCTAGGGGAAGAGGTCGTCGAGGTACAGTTGGAAAATCTCGAGAAGTTAACCATGTTTATTATAGAAACACCCCTCATCCTATTCGTCGACTAATAGCGGGATGGGAAGCAGAATTAAAAGAGCAAGTTGAAAATATCAATCCTGATTTGGGAGAGTGACTATCCTTAGTGCAGGATCCAGGTCATTCCAGGGAAAGATACACTCAATTCCAACAGTGGGTATACTTATATTGGCTTATGAATAACACAGTGGCAAAAGTTATTGGGTCCAGCTCAGTTTATCCATATAAACCCAATTCTGAGCTCCAGAAAATTCACAAGGAATTTCAGTTGATTCAATGTCAAATCCAACTTTAGAATTTTCATCTCAACCGGATTGAGAAGCATATCTCGTGTCTTCCACAAGCTAAGTTGTCAGGATCCAGTGCCAAATATTTGGCACCTGTGGACTCTTCAGACAAGTAATGGTCATATTAGCATGATTTTTTTGTTTGGAAAATTATGAGGAACATTTAGTTTAACTTCTCATAAATTTGCTTTTTGTTGTAGATATCTAACTATTAGGATTGTTAAAGATATTCATACCCATATTACACTTCTAGACATTCTGAAAACATTTGAATTTTGGATGGCTTATCATGCAGTTAGATGGCCAACAAATTTGGTTTCCCAGTGGACGGGTTGAGGCCATCTAACAAATGTTGGATGTGTATGTATTCTTGTCTCATTTTTGAAATGAAATAGAGGAGTCTTAAAAAAAATGTCACAATTTTTTATTAATAAAATTATGTACCAGTAAAAAAATTAAAAGATTTTCACAAACTTTTTAGTGATAAGCTTATGGGAGTTTTACAAACTCATGAATAAAAGATGAATAGATTACTGGATTTCCTCACTATAATAATATAATATAAAATAAGCTACAAATTTAGGAGGTATAAGAGGAGAAGAACTAATAATGAAGATGGAAGAATATTTGCAAGAGGAAGAACTCACAACCAAAATGGAGAAGAAACCATTGATTTTCATAAAAACAGAACATTGTTTTAATTTCATTGTAAGCAGAGAGGTGGTAGTCATACTCTTGAGTCATAACCAGAAATCGCATGTCAAGGTCAAATGTATGACAAATCTCATATAAAATGTCATTATTGTAAAAAAAATTGGTCATTATGCAATTGAATGCAAAAAAAACAATTTGACATAAATAAGAAGAATACAATTTTTTCAGCAAAAAATATGTATGAAAATAGCGATTTAATGTATATTACTTGCAGAATAAAGTTTAAAAGAAGTTTGGTTTTCAAATAATGGTTGTAAAAACAAGGTTATGTTTGCAAAAGTAAATGAATTTCCATAGCTAGAAGTAAAATTGGGAAACAATAAAAGGTAGTCAACTTGAGTAACGAAAGCATTAATATTACAACCAAATGATGGAGAAAGAAACACTAATATATATTGTGTTCATAATATTAATGTACTATAATTAATATTAAATAATTAGTACAAAAGGGATTTAAAGTCTATTTTGAAAATAATAAGTATTTGACTATGTATAAAATTGGAAGGTTAATTGTAAAACTACAAATGGCACAAATTCATAATAGGATTCTTTTGAAGTTGCTTTGAGATTTGCCATTTAAGTTTCACTTGTCTGAAATTGTTACAAAGAAAGAACATGGTGAATGGTTTGTCATTGATTAAGAAACCAAATAAAATAAGTAACATAAAGACTCATTTATGGTGGAAAAATCATATGGAGCAAGAGATTCTCTTAAAAAAGTGCATTTAGATATAGGTGGGTATATTTAGACATCTTCCGCTAAAAATATTTTGTTTTTCGTGAATTTCATAAATGATTTTTATGAAAATTAGGTTATATTTTTTGAAACATAAATTAAAATCTTTTGAAAACTTTTTAACCATTAAAGTATAGGTCAAGAAACAAGGTACACACTACATAAAATTTATAGGAACATATCGAAAAGGAGAATTTGCGCTAATCATTTTCTAAATTTTTGTAAAATAAATGGAATAAAAAACAAGTCATTATAAGGTATACACTATAATAAAATGGTATGTCATAAGGGTGAATGCCTGAAGATGGGTTATATTTTTGGGTCAAATGTGGCAATGAAATTTCAAGTTTTTCCTTTTTTTTTTATCGAATTGCAACTTTCAAAATTCATATAAGCATTATGAATGTTGATTTGGAGTAAAAGAAAAAAAAAAAAAAAAACTTGGAGAATTACATTGTTGTTCTTTTGATATTTTTTGCAAAAAAAAATGGTATCATATAATCTCTCAATTTTCCATTAAATGCAATACTTGTCCTTGCAAATTTTCACACATCTTAAGAGATATGTGTATTGCTCACGTAGCATAACTTAGTCTAAAAATATATATATATCTATATATATATATATATTATATTATATATATTTATATAATATATATATATATATTATATTTTATATATATATGTGACATGGAGACAATAAGTTTTCATATTAAATTTTCTTTTTACACAAAATTATAATTTTTATTATTTTTCGAAGTTGGCGAAGTAATATTTCAATTGAATTTTGGAGACATGTGTTCACGTAATATTTTTTTGAACTCTTTAAATAAATTGAAAAACCAAGAGTGCCTCTTGAAGAGGACTCGTAAACGAATATAGTGGTATTTTTTGAAATTTTTTCGTTGTGTATATTTTATGTTATTGATTTTTTATTCAACCCCTTTGAAACTGTCCAAAACAAATTCAAGCATTATGTTTAAAATAAATTAGATGAAAAATATCATATGAATTCGAAAGCGTCAAATTCATGTGTCATTTGATAAAGGATTCTTTCACGAATCCAACATGATAAACTCTGCCACTTAAAGACAAATTATTCCTTAAATCCGCTAGGGTAAAAATGGGGTTGTAGCGAAATGTGCAGAAGGGGTGTTGAAACTGTGATTTCTAGGACCTCGGGAGCTCGATTGTGCGCTTATATTTAAAGTTTAAAATGATTGCTCAAGTGTTAATGAAACTCAATTAAGTTGTATGGGTGGTTAACCAGCCGCTCGATCGAACCATTAAAAGGCTAACCACCACTAACTGCTTACCAACTTTTATTAATGTTATTTATGAAAAATGCTACGGCTTAAGGGCTCAATCGAGCCTATATCTTGATCAAGCCTCTGTTGTCAACCCAAAAAAAATAGTCTGAATTCGAATGTAGAAGAAAAAAAACAAACGTTCATTCATAGAGAAATATCATAGCATGAAAATTACAAAAATATTCACAACAAACATGGGAAATTGAAGATTTGGGTCTAGAAAAGGAAAGAAATTGCCATCCACAGAGGAAATGTCAGAAAAAGCTAGAGAAGGATGAGAAAAAGATGTCAGACATTGAGAGAACAAGAAGATCATGCAATTCAAGAAATTTATGCAAATACAAGTAATTCAAATTATCTCATTTCTCATATTACTTGCTCCATATTGTATGCATTAGGAAATATTATTGAAAACCATAAACAAATGGAGAATGAAACAATCAAAATAAGATAAAATAAGCATTGGAAGTAATACCATGTAGTTAAAAATGAGATGTAACAACAACTAAAGAAAACCACTTGAAACCATGCAAATTATTGAAAACTACTTGAAACCATGATTTATTGGAATTTTCTAAAACCACTTGAATTCATGCAAATTATAAACCAACTTCGAATTGTAATGGTTTAGGATAACCCACAAAAACTAAGGATGTGATTTAACCAAAGAAAACCATTGGAACATAATTTCCATATATTATTTACATGAATTACAATTCATGACAATTTATTTACAAGAGGGATTAGAAAAAATGGTTGTCATATAGGTTCTCCAAAACCTATAAACATTAGTTTGATTAATGCTTGATATCCTTGTATGAATTAAAAGAGAGAAAACATGTCAAGATCTAGAATGATAAGAATATCCATACTTCCAATGTGTATGGACTAAGAAGACATCCTTTGTTTTTTTTTTTTGTAAATTTGTCTACTCCTATTATTATACAAAAAAAGTTACAGCGAGGCAGGCCTGAAAATTCTCTCCATACTGACTATGGATTGAGCAATGGACTTACATTGGAGGGAAAAACTTCCCTGAGAACTGACTTGTCCAAAAATAACCATGAACTGACCAACAGACTTTTGGAAACTGACTCGACCCATCATAACCAAAAACTACCCAGAATGCTTTACAAACAGAGGTAGAACCTTGCTGAGTCCATGCATGGACTGAACTGAAACAGACTCAGACCCGAACATAAATAAACAAGACAACAACCTTAACAAAACCACCAAGTGGAGTAGGCGTAGACCTGAAACTAGCATGTGTACTGTGGAGTGCAAGGGAGGCGACCTCCTGATTCATTTGCTGGACCAAAAAAGGAATCGAAGGCGAGTTCATTCGTCCATGGAGGTGGAAGGCTGCTCCTCGACTATCCTGCACCCATAGTGCTCTGAGGCACTGGAATCTAACTGAAGAACTGCATCTTTGGTTGGCTCGCTTAGACCCGCAACTGCTCCAGGGTTCACCGCAGACAGAGTTCCGTAGCATTGGACAGGAGTGGCCTGCCTGTGCTCTAAAGAGGCTCTGGGTTGAGCTGAATTCTCACGTTTCTCAATCTTGATTGAAACAATAAAAGAGGAATTGGCCAGGGTACAATGAATTCGAAAATGGGTGGTGGGATGAGCGTTGTGCGCACAATCCGCATTACGAGCCTGCCCTCTACCTATTCCCTTGCCTCTCCTGGTAGCTGGGGATTCTATTTCATTTGAGGAAGGGTCCGTGGTATTGGAGGAGCATTGTTGGATAGCCCGTCCTCTTGAACCACCCCGAGAACCTCCCCTCCTGCTGATAAGTCGAAGCCGCTCACGCGGCATGCTGAAGACCCAGGTGAGGTAACACTGGATCCAGGAAGGCACAGAGAGCGGAGGCGCAATGAGCCAAGAAGGCACAGAGAGTGAAGGCACAGCGAGCGGAGGCGCAATGAGCCAAGAAGGCACAGAGAGCGAAGGCGCAATGAGCCAAGAAGGCACAGAGAGCGGAGGCACAATGAGCGAAGGCACAGTGAGCCAGGAAGGCAAGGCAATGGAGGCACAGAGGGGCGAGGAATTAGAACTCAAGGAGCGACCATAACAGAGGGGAGAACAGATGCGGGTAAGCCTGTGACGGAGGCCGAGACCCCCAGAGGCAGAGACCGAGACCCGCTGAGACGAAGACCGGGACCTCGATTGAGACAGAGGCCGAGACCCCAGATAAACCAAAGGCCAAGACACAAAATGCAGCAGAGGCCAAGACCCCAATTGAAACAGCACTGAATTGCTTGTCCAAGCCAGCGGAGGCGAGCTCTTATAATGGCGCATTGAGGCGCCCAAAGCCATCACCACAACCCAACAGAGGATCTGAAACCAAATCGCCAGAGAGGCTAGCAGCGGGAGCTCCATCGTGTTGCAAACGGCGGACTGCAGGTTGAAGTTAATGGCTGCATTCAATTTAACATTGCGGGGATGGCTTGCCGTCCTTCTATCCATACAAGTGGCGGGACTGGGCTGCCACTTGCTCAGTGGGAGCGCCGTCCTTGTACAGCACATTGAATTAAACACCCGCAGCCTGGGACGGGTAATCCTGAAGCACCAAAGAAGTGCATTCTTGTTGGATTTGTGCATCCACTAAATCATTGAGAGTGCCTGAGAAAGGAGGGAGCTGCAGGTTGACCCCTTGGTTGGCCAATCGATCTGCTACCTTGTTGGTTGTGCGCCTAACATGCTTGAAAATAATGCTATGGGGGCGCCTTAGCCTTTCCTCCAGAGTTTCAAGCCTGCTTAGCAACCTCCAACTGGATGCTATTTTAGCTGTCGAGGTGCCCGCTTGAATTCTAGTAGCTGCATTAATAAGGATAAGGGAGTCTCCCTCTACTTCTAGCGGGTAGAAATTGTGTTGATCTACAATGCATATCCCTTTCCACAAACCTTCCAATTCCGCCACATTGTTGGTGTCTTTGCCAATCAAACCATAGTAGATGTGCATAGCTGCTCCTCTATCATTTCTGATTACTCCTCCAAAGCCTGCCGACCCAGGATTTCCCTTAGCTGCCCCATCAAAATTCAGCTTGAAAGAGGAAGCGGCAGGAGGGGACCATTGGAGGGGGGAGGCAGACTTAGTAGGGGGACGGGATTTGATATTAGACAAGCTGGATAAGTTAAGATTCCAGGAGTTCAGGATGAGACACTCCTGAGGAGAGTCCGGCCAATCTGTATCTAACCAAGTTCGAAGCGCCAGAGTTTCTTGGAGGTTTTGCTTTAAGAGAAGCCAAAGTATTTCTATAGGCCTGCTATTGTTGTTGAAGACTCTGTTGTTCCGTTCCTTCCATAAAATCCAGTAAAGAAAACCTGGAATGAGGTTCCATAAAGAATTTAGGATGGGGCTATGATAGGGATGCTTTGGCCAGGTTCTTAGAGTATCTGCTATGTCCCCCTGCCGCGTTCCTGATCTTCTGTTACATTGATCAACTTTCTCCCATAGCTGAATAGCGAGAGGACAGGTCTCCATGAGATGTAGGATGGTTTCCGAGTGAAGATTGCAGTTGGGGCATCTTGAGGGGCCAATGAAGCCCCTTTTTTGTAGATTATCCCATGTTAGGATACGCCTTTTACTTAAGATCCAAAGAAAGGTAGATACCTTGGGCCATAGCCTGGACTGCCAAATGTGATCCCAGAGCTGATCCGTGGCTGTATTGGAGTTAGAGTAGCATAACTGATATGCTTCCCTGGTGGTAAACATACCTTTTGTAGTGTATCCCCACAGTTTGTCCTGCTGATTCAAATGCTTGATTTTTCTATGACTTAACTCCTGTTCTATTTCTGTATAGGTTTCTCCATGCCAATCGATCTGCCAGGAGCTGGCGGGTTTCCATTGTTTGAAGTCTTGGAGTGGGTGTTGCTGCCAAAATTGAGAGACATGAGTGAGGCTGGCTTGCCACATAGAATTCTGCCAGATTGGTTTATGGAAGAGCGAGGCGAGTTTCGGTAGCTGCTGCCATGAGTCCTCCCAAAATCGTGCAGAGTTTCTAGAGTGGATTTCCCAGAAGCTATGCTCTTGTATGAAGGTGCTGTGAATTTTGGCTGCATTCCATATCATGGAACCTGAGATGCTAGGACTGATTCTGATGAGTTCATCCCAATGACTTCCTGGCGCATATTTTGCCTGCCAAAGCCGCACCCAGGGAATATGTGGCTTCACTATCCAATTCCACCATATCCTGGCTCCCATTGTGTTGTTGCTTTGGAGAGGATCCCATAATCCTAGTCCACCATTTGATTTTGGCTGGCATACCTCTTTCCAATTGACAAGGGCCCATTTCCGGTTGAGCCCCGTGGAGCCCCACAGAAAACTTCTTTGAAGGTTGCGAATTGCCTTAAGAACCCGTTTGGGAGCTGCCAGAATGGAGAAAAGATACAGAGGCATAGCTTGGAGAATGGATTTGATCAAAATGAGTCTACCTGCTATGTTGAGAGATCAGAATATCCATGAGGAAAGTCTGGCTTCCAATTTGTCAAGCAGCGTCCGCCAGGAAGCATGCTTAAGGGCGAAGACCATAAGAGGAGCTCCCAAGTATTTAGAGGGAAGTGCTGCGATGGTGAATCCTAGAATACGGGCAATTTTTTTTTGAGTGGTGACAGGGGTGTTGAAGAAGAAAAGTTGGGATTTGGTAGCATTGATGGAGGTTCCAGAGGCTTCTGAGAAGAGAGAGAGCAAGGCTTTAAAGGCTTTGGCCTCGAGGGAAGAGGGATGACCAAAGAGCATAGTATCGTCAACAAACTGTTGATGGGATAGGGGATGGAGACCATGAAGCGTGATACCCTTTATAGCTTGAGAGGAAATAGCATGGTGAAGGAGGCTGCTGAGACCTTCTGCCATGAGGACAAAAAGGAAGGGGGATAGGGGATCCCCTTGACGAATGCCTCTAGAGGGGCGGAAAGGCACAGATGGTGAACCATTAAGGAGGACCGAAAAGTAGGGAGAGCTTATAAGATTCATTATCCAACGAGTCCGAGTGGCATTGAAGCCAAAGGCCAATAGCATTTGATGAATATATTCCCAGCTAAGCTTATCGAATGCTTTGGTGAGATCAAGCTTCAAAATCGTACCTGGATTTTTTAGAATTTTTAAGGAGTGGATCACCTCGTTTGAAAGAATAATGCCATCCATTATCTGACGCCCTTCTACATATCCAGTCTGTTCCAGAAGGATGAGAAGAGGGAGAAGAGGTTTGAGCCAGTTTGCCACTACTTTGGATATGAGTTTATAGATGACATTACATAGTGCAATCGGCCTGTACTTGTCTGGCGTATTTGATTCACCCCCTTTGGGTACCAGAGCAATGAAAGTAGAATTGAGGGATGGGAGGATCCAGTGCATGGATCTTGATTCTTCCACTAATTCCCAGACCTCTGTGCTGATCAACTCCCAGAATTCATGAAAGAAATTGGAGGTAAAGGCATCAGGACCTGGGGCTTTGCCATCCTTGAGTTGAGCCATTGCCTCTTCTACTTCCTGCATAGATACTTGTTGTAACAGTTTTTGATTGTGATCCTCTGTGATGATTTTGGGTATGTGCTGCGTGATAGATCGTATGGTCGTTGATCTACTTCCTGTTTGTTCCTTGAGCGTTTCCTGAAAGTATTCTTTGAACTCCTTTTCAATATCTTCATGCTTTTCTAATCTCTCCCCTTGATGGTTATTGATGAAGGCTATATTGTTGTGCATTCGTCGTTGTATAGTAGATCGATGGAAAAATTTTGTGTTCTTTTCCCCTTCCTTGAGCCACCTGATTCTAGATTTTTGGCACCAAAGGATTTCTTCTTGTAGCCTTCGAGCTTCAATTTCTGACCAGAGGGTCTGCTCCTTATGTGCCAATGCTTCTGTTCTTCCCTCTAGGATAATGGTTTGTTGTAGAGAACACATATGCTGCTCCAATGTTTTCCTAGTTTCCAGAATGTTGCCAAATTGGGTTTTATTCCAGACTTTGAGCACTTGCTTGAGATTTTTTAGTTTCTGTCGAAATTGGAACATCTTGGCACCTACTGGGGGAGTATAGGATTTCCACACCGCTCGGACCATCTCTTTTTGAAATTGGGATGAGTGAACCAAAAGGCCTCAAAGCGAAATGGTTGATTGCATTGTTTACCTGGGCGTGTCCATTGAAGCATAATGGGCCAATGATCAGATCCACCATGAGGCAGGATGGAGGCATGAAAATCCCCTCCCAAATGTATGGCGTTGTCTGAAATAAG
This sequence comes from Pinus taeda, assembly GCA_000404065.3. Taxonomy (NCBI): domain Eukaryota; kingdom Viridiplantae; phylum Streptophyta; class Pinopsida; order Pinales; family Pinaceae; genus Pinus; species Pinus taeda. Next base: position 90,509 of record APFE030988236.1, read on the forward strand.
AAAACGATCTAACCTGGAGGCAATATTTTGAATTCCCCTATGTTTGTTTGTCCAGGTGTACATACCATTTGAAGTCTAAATGTTCATGAGCTGATTGCTTTGAATAAATTCTTTGAATCCAATGTTGTCACCTTCTAACTTTGTTCGACCTCCCTTTTTTTCCTCCAGAGTCATGATAATGTTAAAGTCACCACCGCTAATCCAAAGGGGGTAATGTCTGTCAGAGTTAAGAGCTGTGAGTGTATCCAGCATCTCTAATTTATGATGTAAGTCTTGCGGGAAGTAGACATTAGTGAGAAGACCATGAAGATCCGTCCCAATGAGATGAAATGAAGCTTGGATGAAAAAGTGAGTGGCGTGAAAATCTTGAAGCGTAAGGACCTGCAGGTTCCAAGCGATAGCTAGTCCACCGGAGGCCCCTAAAGCATCCACTGAAACTGATCGACTGCCTGTCCATGCTTTGGTGAGGATCCTTTCGAGGGAAACATTATTACTTTTTGTTTCTTGAAGAAAAACTAAGGAAGGCTTTTCTAGCTGAATCAAGTTTTTTAACATTCTGTGTTTTGAGGGGCTGTTGAGCCCGCGCATATTCGAGGAGATGAGCTTCATGAGGAACAGTGGGGTTGGGGCTTGTAGAACTTCATCAACTTTGGGAATCTCCCTGATTCCATTAAGATTTCTCCTATAATGATGGTCCTTTGCAGATCAGTTTTGAGCCCTCTTTTCTTTGTTTCTTTTAGGATTTTCTTTCCATCCCAGGGATTACCAGCTTGTATACCTAGACATTTATTATGTTAAGCTTTGGTTAGAACGCCTTCTTGTTTGTCGATTTCTCATGGAGGTATTGAGTTGTATTCTTTCTGCTTGCATGATGTTTCTAATTTGAGTATATCCAGTCCTTCCAGACTAACATTCTCTGGATCTTCCTCCATTGTTGTAGGGGTATTCTGGCACTCCTCTGTGATGTTATCTTGTAAACTTAGTGCTAGAGCAGCATCAAGTTCCATAGCCGAAGGCTGCAGGTCATCTTCTAAAGTCGGTTTCTTCGAGACCGAGGAGATTAAAAGGGTAGAGGGAGTAGAGGAAGATAGAGGCGAGTTAGATTTGAGACTCTGGGAGGAAGATGGGCGAGATGGGTACGCCTGAGTATCATCATGTTGCTTTTCTGAAGGATCTTGAGGGGTAAGGATTTGGAATCTGTTTTGAGTTTCAGCTTTTTTGGGGATGGAGGGTGCAGTAGAATGTTTTTTAGCATGCCTACGACGATTGGGAACTTTGGTAAAGCCTTCAGAGTCTTTGCTAGCCTCATTAACAGGATTTTTGATCTGAGTGTTCAGAGGACAATCCCAGAAAAGATGGCCATGTTCATGGAATTTGCGACATCGAAAAGGATATGCTCATAGTCTAATGGTTGAATCCATTCAAAATCATCATGGAAAATACTTACCGAGTCTGCAAGGGCTTTGGTAAGATGCATCTGGATGCAGATCCTTGCGTAGGAAGTGTATCTTCGATTTTTGGTTTCCTCTGCTACTTTGATGAAAACCCCGATGCTATTGTCGATGTCCTTTAATGTTTCCTCTTTCCACTATTATGAAGGTAGGGAATACATTCGTATCCACACTGGAGCGTGACTGAGATCTTCTGTATCTGGGTTGAACCTTGGTTTCCAGTCTCGAAGGTAAAGGCCCGAGGAGTTGAAAAAATACGGACCACCCTCAAATATGTGGGATTTGTCCTCCAAGCAGTAAAATATTGCAGTGAAGAAGCCTTTGGGGCCAAGTAGCAAAGTAACTTGTCCTTTGGGCTTCCATTTTGAAACTATCCACCCCTGTAGGGCTTTTTCGGTTGGCCAAAAGCCAAGAAATTTTCCAATGAGAGCGTGATCCTTCATGTATTGTATTTCACCGTTGATTCTATGGCTGGGGAGCTCAACTTTGATTCTTTTAGTTGTTTTTGGTATACAGGTAGCCGAAGTCACCTTTGGTTGTGATGTCGGTAGCTCTAGATTCGCCCCTTGGTCGTTTACTTCCTTTTCACGTGCTGATGTATGATCATCTGCAATGTCAGTCTGAACTGAGCCCTGATCCGTTCCTGAAAAGGTGCCTGGAGGAAACAGAGAGGCAAAAGGTTTGAAGATGTCAGATGAGAGGTCATCTGGAGGAGGGGGGGAAGGTCCCGCCCCTCCCACGGGGGGAGCCATGACGTATAGTTTACCAGGTGCACAAGGGATAGAGCGTCGGCGGTGCAAAGAAGGGTTGAGATTGGATTGAAGCAGAAGGCGTAGGGCTGGGCATGCGCTCAGAGATCAGAGCCTAGGGTTCGAGCCAATGAATTAACCCACAATTCATGTTCACTAGGAAACGATTGTTGCAATCCCTAAGTTTTAGAAGACATCCTTTGTTAAAGATATATAACAATATTAAATTTTTGTGACATTCATTATCATATACAACATTTAATGGTTCCTTGAATCCTAAATGATGATCCCTACCTTTGAAAACCTCACAAATTTCTTCTTTCAATTCTCACATGAAAGTTATGAGAATTTTTTAAAGAGAACAATTTTTTTAAAGAAATACAAAGTGTAGTGTGGATTTGTGCTTGCACAAAAAGGAGTGTATTATTGCATATAACTATAATGCTCCATGGAAGGCTCATGTAATTAATCAATCTTAAATTCTAAATAATAAATGCAAAAGAAATAAATTAGCATGCATGTATTGATGATATGTTAGAAACGTTTACAATGTTAATCTTCTTAGACCGCGGCAATCTAATGTCGATTAAATTTATCTAGTTGTTTCTCAACATGTAATCGTTAAATATACTGCAAAATATGGTTCACAAGTAAAAAAGAGGAGTTCTTTATTTTAAACTTTGTCAAGATTTGATGAAAATAATTGAAAACATAAAAGACATTGGATATCCATCATTAAACATGCATAAAAAAGGTTCCTTGTAGAAACATATAGTTTTTTTTATCCCCTTACCCCTCCTTGTGCCCTACTTGATTGTTGTGCCAAAATTTCCATATACATTAGACTCCCAAAAAATACTTAAATCATTTGTGCCCCTTTTTGCCACAAATGATAACATTCATTGTTGATAATACCTTGAAGCATCTCTATTGCTCTCTAAATCCACTAAAACCTTTATTGCTTGATTTCTTTTTGTTTCGTTTTCAACAATTTCAGTGTCCTTCTCATCCCGCATTTCTTCCTCTTTTTATTTGGAATTGTGAAATTCTTTGTAGTAATGATAAGTTATTCCTTTAATAAATTTCTACTTACTATTGTTTTGTGGTAATTTTAGTTACACATTTTAAAATGCTAAACGATATGGCGCTTCTAAAGAACAAAAAAAAATCCAACTAATTTGATTTTGTATGGTAGGCCTTCAAATATTAACATACTTAAAAACTAGTTGAATAGGTCCCTAATTGTATCATGGATTGTGTATTTATGTATTGTATGGTGTTTTAATCAATTTATCTGATCGTTGATTAAATTTGTATAAGTTTATATATATATAGATTTTGTTTACTGACATGAAATATAATTGGTCCTTCAATTTGGTAATCACTAGCTTTATTTTTCAAGAATCTCCCATTCTCACAAATTTAAAAGATTCGCCATATCATTAAGTTCTAAGTAATAATTACCTTTGAAATATGTATTTAGAAGTTTCCTATATAAGAATTTGAACATAATTTCTATTAGTCTTTAGTTCGACAACCTTGCAAATTATTATACAAATGAGTCAATTTAAATAATTGACATTGGATTGAAATAATTGAAATGTTTGGTAAATGAGATATATTAACAAAAATATAATACCATCCTTGTTACACTGGGGATCACTTTTAGTTTGGGATTTATATAGTCTTTTGAAGAAATCGAAAATTGGTGCTAAGAAGAAATAAATTTGAAAAAGGTCTTGAAATGATTCATTTGGTAAATGTGACTTGTTGTGAAACCAAACAAAGCTTCAAACCTAGATTCACTAGTAAAATTTTGGGGTTATATCTAACAATAGATCACCTTTATCACACACCCTTCAACCCTATGCCCAAATGGTTTTAAGTTTTTTCATTTCTTAAACATGTGTTGGGGAGGAGAGTGAAGAATACACCCGAGTGGCACCCTTCAAGGTAAAAGAAAAAAAATAAAAGGTATATATTGACAATTTACTCTCCAATTTCTCTAATTTTATTCTTAACACCTACTCTTTTTAAAGTGTTTTTTTCTATTTCCTTTTGTTCTCACAATCTCGTTTAGTTGGCATTGCATTTTAATTCAAACGTTTGGTGAATGAAATGTGTGAACAAAAATATAACTTAATCTTTGTTGTAGAAATCACTTTTAGTTTAGGATTTATATATTCTCTTGAAGAAACGAAAAATTGTTGCTGAGAAAAACTAATTTTGTAAAAGGTCAAACACAAGAAGAGGTATATATATATATATATATATTATCGCTTCGGTGAGGAAATTGGAACGGTGATTCACATCAAGGAGTGTTCTTAACCAAGCACCAATCCCTGTCTTTCCACGGCCTGTGGACTATTTTTTACATTATTAAATGGATAAAGCAATTTCAATTTTTTTTAGTAGCATGGTACCATTTTCTTTGAAATAATTAATTAAATACAATAATTTTTTAATAAGAAGATTAAAATATAAATTAACGAATTTGATTATGATATTGGAAAATTTTATATAATATATATAATGTTAAAAAAGTTGACAATATAGTATTTATTTATCGTTATATAATATATTTAGCTCACATTATAACTAATAATACATATTTCAATGCAATTTTTTAAACACTAATTATATATATCATTAAAATCTTATATATAATTAATAATTTTTTGCCAACTAACTTCATGATTTAACATAAACTTAACCGTTATATATATATTTAACCACACAATTTAACTATATAAAATTTTTCAAATGACAGTTTAAACACTTAATTATAATATGTCATTAAAATTATATATAATCAATAAAAAATGCTAACATACTTCATGATTTTAACATAAAAGATAATTTATTTTTATCTTTAAATTTTATATAAATGAATTATTTTTTTCATTGTTAACATAAAATCGTATTTAAAACACAAAATATAAATTTTTAAGTGTGCAAAAATCTTACAAATTGCATACCTTCAACTAGTTCACAAATTTCTTACTATTTACATGGGGGTTCCTCTATTGGGTGTTCTCAATTGTGGCATCGCTTGAAGTTAAATCATGATTTATACATAAACAACAAATTTTAGTTATTTAACTAATTCAAGTTACGTAATTCAATTTAGTTGGTAATGGAAATACAATGTTTCCCAAAGCACTAATTTTTCATCTCCCTATATTATGCTCACATATAGCATAATTTGGAAAAGTAATTGGTCCATTATCCACACATCAAGTTTCTTTTCTTGCAAGGAACAAAAATCACATATTGTAATTAGGGGAATTGTATTAAAGGATCGTGAACCACATATCCACATACTTGCAATTCAAACACTTTGTATGTGCACTAGATTCACCTTACACACACCATCACTACTAACCAATTTTCTTTATTAACCATTACAATTAGAGTAATTGAAGCTTATATTTTACTTTGAAATGTTGCACGCAAAAATATGCTCACATAGTATAATTAGGAAAGAAGTGGTCCATCATCCACGCATCATTTATTTTCTTACAAGGAACAAACATCACATAGTGTAATTAGGGGAATTGTATTAAAGGATCACAAACCACATATCCACATATTTTCAATTAAAACACTTTGTATGTGCACTAGATTCACCTTGCACACACCATCACTACTAACCAATTTGCTTTACTAACCATTACAAGTAGATTAATTTCTTATATTTTACTTTGAAATTTTTCACACAAACATATGCTCACATAGTATAATTAGGAAAGAAGTAAGTGGTTCATCATCCACACATCATTTATTTTCTTGCAAGGAACAAACATCACATATTTTAATTAAGGGAATTATAAGGGATCACCACATATCCACATCAATACTTTGGATGCCCACAATTTCACTTGCACACACATTCACCCCACATGCTAAGCTCAATTAAACTTTGTATAAAAGGTATCCTCTTTCCGAAATATTTGTACCTAATTTATTTGAGCTTATATTTTGATGCACGCCCTAAGTGAAGCAAAGCCTTTCTAAAACAACCTTAATCTAAACACACTAAATTCCCTAAAGGGGCCATAATATAATATATAGTTCAAGCTACGACCATGGCAATAGGCAACACATAAGACGTCATGTTTGTTTTTCATATTGAAACATATAAAGTTTTCTTTTAGGGAGCTTAAAACCTTGCATCATCCAGTGATAAATCTGGTACATGGAAAGAAACTTGTGAAGGGGGTAAGACCTAGGTGGCAAATTATCATGGACCTTCATGTTGTCTTCCAACACATGGTAGGGGTTCTGGGTCCAAAACTGACTTCCAGAAGCTAAGATTCATCCATTCCCATTCAACACAAGTAACTCAGTGGCCAAATATTAGGGCATCTTTCCCTATAGGTTGAGGTGTGGGAGCACTTAGACTTGAGGTGATCTTGGTCAGGCTACTGGAAGCATCACCAGCTCTTTTGGGATGTAGCCATAATATGTTTGGCCACTATAACCCTCTCCATACCTTGATTGTTTTTTTTTTTATTGTTGGAAGTATCTCCAATGACATTTATGACATGGCCCCAATATCCTATTCTAAAATCTTCACAAGGCCGATTTACTAGTTAAGCGGAAGGATGTTAGCTCTTTTTAGGAATTTTTCTTATATGCAAAACCTCAGATAAACCTTTTTTGTTGATTGTTTCACACATTAGAATTAAAGGTAAAATTAACCATTTATTTTTCTCTTTGTCTTATGTATGTGATTCATTCGGTTTTCCTAAAGAAAATGTATGTGTTCAGGTGTGCTTACAAATGCAACAATCTCAAGTGTTGTTGATTTCTAAATCCTTTCTTTCCAATTGATTTCTTTCTCAGAATAGAATGTTTGTCATTAGTTACATGTTCCATTTGGATTATATCATCTTCATATTCCTCCTACATACAATTCACATCATCATTAAATTATTTTTCCTTCATGCGTGTTGAATGTTTTTACCTTTCATCATATTTTAAATCACCTTTTTTGTTGACATAGGGACCGAAACTTTTACTACCTTTCGCTCTTATTCAACCCATATTTTCTTGAGAATGAAACCCTTTTCTTTCATGTTTCAACTTAGAACCATTGGTCCATGTCAACTTTTGCTACCTAGTTACCAAATGTCGACTTGTTTTTCATTTAACTTTTCCCTAGGGTTTGTTACTAAAACCTTAGGGTTTCCAAACTGATTTTTACTGATTGAGGAGGAATGCTTATACCTTTCATCATATTATAACTCATATTTTTTGTTGACACATGGATCGATACCTTTACTGGTGCGCTCTTCTTTGACCCATCTTTACTTGAGCTCGAAACCCTTTTCTTTTCATGATTCAACTTAGAACCCTTGCTCCATGTCAAATTCTACTACCTAGCTGTCAAATCTCAACTTGTTTTTTATTTAAATTTTCCCTATGGTTTGTGACTATAACTCTAGGGTTTCAAAATTTATTTGTGTTGATTGAGGAGGAATTATTTTACCTTTCATCATATTCTAAATCACCATTTTTGTTGACACAGAGGCTGATACTTTTATTGGTGCACTCTTCTTTGACCCATATTTCCCTGAGCTCGAAACCCTTTTATTTTCATGTTTCAAATTAGAACCTTGTTCCATGTCAACTTCTACTACCTAGCTGCCAAGTCTCAACTTGTTTTTCATTTAACTTTTCCTTAGGGTTTGTGGGTAGAACCCTAGGGTTTCCAAATTGATTTTTATTGACTGGGGAGGAATGATTTTACCTTTCATAATATTTTGAATCACCCATTTTGTTGACATAGGGACCAACGATTTTATTAGTGCACTCTTCTTCGACCCATTTTCTCTGAGCTCGAAACCCTTGTCTTCTCATGTTTCAAATTATAAGCCTTGGTCCATGTCAACTTCTGTTATCTAGTTTCCTAATATCAAATCATATTAAGACCTTCCACCTATGGTGATTTCTTAAATAAACATGTGTATCTAGATCTACTATTCACATGTCTTATGATGATGATTCACTTGAGTTACAAGTATATTTTGTATTCCACTATGCAAGGATGAAAATTGAGCAGCCACATGAGGGAGAAGATGTGTCCCATTAGGTTGATCAACCAGATGATGATCAAGATGTGCCCTATGGACCTGATCAACAACTAGAGGAACATGTGCCCTATCAAGTTGATCAATTGTCACTAGGGGAACAATATGTGCCACATAAAGCTAATCAACCACAAGAGGAAAAATCTTTTCCCTATCAAATTGATCAACCACCAGAAGAATGAATTGTTTCTTCTCAAGTTGATAGGATAACAAGGAGTTACAGTGGTTTGGAAAGGGGTGACCATTTGCAGAAAAATTGGATGCAAGCACAACAGAGGACGTTGGGGATCCTATCCCTACTCGCATTATTAGAGACCATGTCAATAACATCATTCAACAATATTTTGAGAAACATTTAGTTGTTTCACAAGCTCAAATACTACATGGGTTGATCAAACATAAGAAACTAAACCATGACATAAATCTTTTGGGTGTCTAAGATGCTAAAAGAAAGAAGACACATGAATGTCACTGAAAATATATCAAAGGCATTCACTAGGCTTGGAAAATAAAATAAAAACAATGTTCGAGTTACGCATGGGGTAATTAAAACTACTATTGTTGCACCAAGTAAATCAAGGCAACAAAATTTGGCAACAATGTCAGCATTTCTCCATGTCTCGAGGAAAGCATTGCACAAGCATACCAAATTCAGGGTTTGAGTAAATGAAAATGATGAATCTACTTGTTGGGCTCTATCACCGAGCAACCCTACCAAGACATGCTTACAACAGGAATTAGAGCACTTGTGGTAGAGTTTTGGGAGAGCCATTCCCGTGCTATTCCAGATAGAAATCATGTCATACAACATCTCACAGTTAAAGGTGAGTATGTGGAACACACTAAGGACATTGTAAAAATGATAGAAGTTGCATTGTTTGAGGAGTTTCACAAAAGTAATCACCATGTGAAGATATCCATAATGATGTTTCAAAGATTGAAACCATGGTTTATTATGCCTAATACAATCCATGAAACGTGTTTTTTCTGATATCACATTGAATTTCGGATTCATTATGACACTTTCCGGGGATTTTACAAGAATTGTCATGATGACTCTCCTCTTGCAATTTGTGATTTTGTTTCATCAATATTGTGTAGAAGGGAGCCAAAAGAGTTGTTTTACAAGAAAATATGTATAGGTGGGAGAAGATGCAGTGAATGTGGTGATTTGACATTATTCCATAGGAACTTTCTTACTGATCCCAACCAGTCTAGAATGTCAGATGTCACCATCACATGGAAGCATTATGAGTATGTCATAGGAAATAAACCATCTTCTTCAACTCTGGCGCCTAAGAGGATCAACTATGTTGAGGATGAGATTCCTATTTCATAATTCATGGGGGTTTTCAAAACCATATATATAAATATATCAAACACTTGCACAGGTCCATGTGGCAAGCATCTGAATTTAAGCATTCCCGTGAAGTATTTCAACTAGTCACAATCTTATTAGTGGTGGAATTTGCTGAAAATTACACATTTTCTCCTCAAGAAAAGAAATAGAGTGAGTATTATCACTCATATCAAGTGTCTATATTTGTACATGTTTTGTATAGACACGCACGAATGAATCTTAATGGTAGGGATAGCATTGACAAGTCAAGTGATGTGATTAAGGAGTATCACTTTTACATTAGTAATGATCGTGAGCAAGAAACAATGTTCGTGTAACATTTCTTCAACCTAATTTATGAATCATTCAAAAAAAATGTCATATCATTCAGGAAGAATTTGATATGGTCAAATGGTTGTGCAGGGTAGTTCAAGTCAGCACAAAGTTTTTATTGGTTGAGTCGACTACACAAGAAGACAAAAATTTAGCATACTTGGAGCTACTTTGAAATGAGACATGGAAAGAGTGAGCATGATGGTGTAGGTGCTTGTATGAAGTGAGAACTTAGGAGGTAGCAAATGAGTCATGATGCAGATCGACTCAAATCATCACTATAGGTGGCCAGCCAGTGCAGATTTCATTTAGTACATGAAGGTCTCAGATTTATTAGGTCTATGTGTTCGTTCTTCTGGAATTTTGAACTTGGCGATGTGAATAGATCTGTTCCTTGGTATTGTTATATTTTAGAAGGAATGAGGGAATTATACTCAGTGCAAAGCAAAGACATAGGGGAAATATTTTCCATTGAGACAAGAAAACTCGCATGTTTTTGTGAGTTTTGCACTGGTGTTGATGGATGTAGACTTGGTCATTATGAAAAACACGTGTACGTGAAAGGATGGAAATATGTCCCTCTTAATCCAAAGGGGCCTCATCCAATTTTGACGTGGCAAAAGATGCACAATGAAGAGGCCATTGTTTCACTTGATCGTGATTGAGTCTTTGATCTTGTAACGGAATGTATGTGGTCCATCTATCATCAATAATTTCATCTATAGGTTGTAATATTGAACGTACTTAACTAATACGTATTTGTTATTTTGGTTGTAGGTGATGTTTTTAATGTCACTGCCCCCGTAGGAAATGAAGAGAACGTGGCCTACTATTTGATGTGATGCACACAAGTGAAAATTAGGTTGGTGAGACCATATGAAGATGGAAAATTCACATAACAAATTGGTGATATGGTTGTGATGGGCCATTTTTTTGAAAACGTTAAAAAATAGGTTGATCACATCATTTATAGAGATTTTATGCTTGAATATATATCTTGTCAGTATAATCACCTAGTCATAGAAGCTCATATCAAACTCATAGAAATCAAAACAAAGAAAGGTGAACCAATGAGGTGGAAGATAACATAATCAGATCATGAACGTATTAGGGAGACTTGCATTCCTATGATCCATTGGACAAATGAGTAGATGATGCAAATGGCAAGCCCTAAAGCCGAGTCTATAACAGTCAAGTGTAATCTAATCTAGTATAAGAGATCTCAATTGTATGATTTTTGTAATCTATAAATGTGACAGTTGAATACTCTTGTAATTTTATAATTTTGAATAGAGAAATGTTTCCATCTGATCAAGGATGGATTCGTAATGGTGTACATATATGTTATATAAGCTTTAGTTTCCTTAAGGTTCTTAAGTTTCTAAAGGAGGCCAAATTTCAAGGATGTTTAATTTTTAGGGATAGGGTTCGTATGTGAACCCCATAAGTCTAAAATTTAATTAAAATTTAGAATCAATAGGGATTTAGATTTAGATTTAATTAAAAAATTTGATCTTAATTTTTTAAAATGTCATGTATAGTATTCATGTTGAGCATGAAAGAAATTTTATAGATCTATATACATGGAATACATTTGGTTTCTAGAAAATCCATTTTAGTATGTAACAACCAAGTTGATATAATATTATTTTACTTAAAATGGAAACTCAACTATCTAGGTTATGAACAACATTGAAATAATTTTATGTTATTAATAAATATGTCATGTGTCAATTTGATATAAAACATGGAAAGAGTTACACACGTGCTTCATATTAGAGCGTATAAAGTGCAGAAAATAGTGTGTGTTTGTGTGTGTGTGTATTGTGTTATGACTCTTAATCTCTTTTAGATAACCTCAAAAGAAATAAAATCGAATAAAATTTATTTGTAGTTTACATTGACATCTTTTAAAATCAATGTAATTCAACATACATTGAGTGTGCACTAAAAGACACTTTCTACAAGCTAATATGACAACTAAAATTTTTATTTTGTACAATTTTACTTCTTGAATGTTCTTAATTGAAGATCTTAATATAAGGAATTGATTGAAATACTTGGATAGGCAAGTAATTTAGGAAAATACATAAAATTATAGAAACATATAGTTAAATGAAATTATAGGAAGTCTAAGTTACAAAATCATTACCCAACTAATAAATTTAATAAGTGTGGGGACTAAGAGATATGGTTGTCATAGCATGATATTAAATAATTCTACAAATATGAGTAGTGGAAATTTTAAGGAAAATTACAGTTTATAGATCAACTCAAGTCTTAAAAATCTATTGAGCATCACCCATCTTATGTTATTATGAAGAGCACATTATGTTAAATAGTTATAAAACTATGTTATATATATGTGTGTGAGAGAAATATTATAGCTATAATTTTGTTATATATAGTTATATAACTATGTTGCATGCTATGTTATGTTATATCATTATATATAGTAATGTTGTACATATATAATAGTTAGAGTTATGTTATACCTTACAACTTTATATATATATATTAAATGTTCTATACTAGAGGTTATATATATTTATACTAGCAATTGCCCCAAAAGGTGCAAAGAGATGCCGATAGGATTTTTAAATTGAAGAAGTTATACTTTGGTTTCCATACAAGTTTTTTGTAATATATTTTTGTAATGTTTTTAATTTGGTGGTTTTCATGATTTTTTTTGTTCTTTTTGTATGGTAAGTTTTTTTTTTTTCAAATTAATTTATTTTATTTTGCAAAAAATAAAAGAGACAAAAATGACAAGAAACCTACCTTGGCTTGAGGTTTTCAGTCCTTAGCGAGGTTTATGGGTAACTGGATTGAGTTCCTCCATCTCAGTCAAGCTTAGAAATCTCTTGTTAAACTCTATTTTTTCTCGTGATCTGAGAAAAATGACTTGAGTAGGCGTGACCAGGGTTTTTAATAGGAAATAACGCTTGAGCGATCCAAAACGCTTGATTGAGCCATAAGCTCAATTGAAACATATAGCTCGATCGAACCTCTAACCCGGGTTATCAAAGGGCTCGATCAAGGGTTTGTTTAAATGCTTGATTGAGCTATTTGTAAGCGCCTAAATAGCTCGACCTAGTGCTTAAAAATTGTTCGATTGAGAACCCCTTTATCACCAAAATGTGCCCTCGCTTTGTCAAAAAGTGTAGCCCAACTTCATGCGCTCACCCATAAAGGAAGAATATAACCATCATGGAGACGACAAGAAGCATGATGAAAGATAAACATTTACCAAACAAGCATGATGAAGGAAAGATAAACATTTCCCAAACATGAATTGAGCGAAATCTTTAGCTTATGCAATCTATATTTTGAATCATTCTCCCATAAACATTCTAAAGGAAAAAGTACAACAAAAATTATGGAATAATAAGAAACATAGTGTTTCTCATTTGTGATTATTTGGGTGCATCACAGATGCACATATTCTCGATGAAAAGTACAAAAGTTAGATTATCAAGGAGACCAATGTATTTATATCAAATACAATTCACAATCAAAATCATATAAGTTCCATGGAAAATTTAAGGGGCTACTATTCTCAAGTGGGCTAATTTTCCATTTTTTTTCCAAAAAAATAGATTAGTGAATTTCTTTTTTTTAATTATTCACCCAAATTTTACATTATAAAATTATTTTACCTTAAAAATTGCCAAAATTTTATCAAGATATATAATATCATTAGAAATTTGAATATTTTCACAAAAACATTGCAACATTTTACAATTTTCATATTAGGGACTAATAAGATTCGTCGAGATTTCTGAACTTTAAGATAAGTTTCTATCCTTGAAATTTTCCCTAATAAGTTACATTATATTATTACAAAGAAGACTATAATAAATAAATATATTGAGTTTTTAAATATGAAGAATGGATTTGGAGAGGAAATTTATTACTACTAAATCAACAAGTTGAGATGAGAAAGTTCTATGAAGATCTCACTCCAATGAAAACTCCATCAAACAATAGTTTCAGTTCAGAAAGTATGGAAACGACACACAAATTTGTATATATCTTAGTCAACATCTCAAAATTATGTTAGTGGTAGATCAAGGTTAGGTTAAACTCCTAGGAAACAATAAATCTAATTGAAATATATGAGGTAGCTCAATATAACCATCATGATTATTTTTTTTTCTTTGCATTATTTTCTATTGTTGATATACTCTATCTTGAAGAAAAGATTTAGCATAAAAGTTGGCAAAACTGTGATATAAGGAATTAAAGCGCTCGAGAAAAATAAAACAAGGCAATTATTGAAGCTTCTAAAAGGGAAAGACGCACTTAGGGTAAGGTAGGTCTATAAGGGAAAGCTCAATGTTGATGGAAATATTGTGAAGCATAAAGCAAGGGCCAGGTCTAATTGCAAATGTTTTCACAACAAAATGGACTCAATTATGATGGATTTGGATTGGAAATCTACTATAACAACAACAGGTTGACGGTAACACCCTCCTCCAAAATCTACCCAAGTATCCATCCAAGCGGGGTAACATGTGACGAGAAGTTACTATGATATGATTCGACTCCCTATGTGTCAGTTAAGGAAGTAGAATCGACATAAAAACACCATACTAGACCTTCTACACCTGCTACAGGACTCTCAGAATGCATCTCAGTCATCCTCTTGACCAATCCCTGGGTCCCACTGATTTTCATACCATTAAACCCCTGGACGCTCCCTTGATATGGACAAGGGTGTGTCTAGGAGGCTCCACACACTCGCACAACAAGACATGCATGCATCTAGGGACTTTTCTCCTCAAACTTGTGCCTACAACTCCGGAATTTGTGCCATTTTTCAAGCCCAAAATCTAGGTCACTGCCCAAAAACCCTTGTCTCTTTCAAAATCCATAATTTACATAACGATAAGACTTACAAATCAAAAATTGACTCCAGGACTAGGTCTAACCATCCCCAACCGGGACTGATATTTTGTCAAACATTTGGCATCAATGCAAACTATAGGACATGAATACAAGACAAAGCATAAATGACTGACAACTCATCTGCGACTTAACAAGAAGGATTGTCACCCTCTTCCCTTAACTATTTTGACATAAATTAGGTGTTTCATTCATTATCCTTTTAGTTACAATTAAATACATGAAATAACCATGACTATAACCAGTCATATAACCCTGCTTAAAACCAACATTAAAACATGTAAATAACAATGAGATAATAGTTATTAAGGTTGCATAATAACAAGTATAAAAGTAAGAGAACTTAGCTTTTATTAAACATAGGTAAGAGATGACCAGGTTCAGCGCTTCCACGTACCACCCAACCATAGACATGGATGAACCAAATATTTCTTTCAGCTAGTCACCCCCGTGCCATATTCCAAGCATGAATATGGGATCTCATGGATAAAACAATCCTAAAACAACCAAGGGAATCCATAGGTTAAACCACCTCCACCCTCACCAAGCCGTCATCTCACCAAAATCGGCACTGAGATCACAAAACCAAACCAAGCTTGAAATTCCTTCGGACTCCATCACTATCCTTGACTAAATTTTTGTCTCCTTGTCTCTCGGGCTTTACCGTGTGTTATCACTCAGGTTGTCCCTATGCTCCTATTAGGGATACGACCGAGGTAACCACAAACCAATCTTCTGATTGCAAGTTCTAGCCCACCTGCAATCGGAGAGGGCTCTCTCCTTTAGATTCAACCTTAGTTGATCTAGATTCAACCTTAGTTGATGAT
>APFE030988236.1:116806-170836 GCA_000404065.3 Pinus taeda
GGCATGGAGTCACAGATTGAGGCATGCGAGCGTTTTCTTGGTCACAAGGGGATACGGAGCGGGATAGCCACGCAGGCTTAAATTGAGACACCACCATCACGCTTTACCGTGTATCCCACCAAAACCGGTCAAGGGATTCCTAGGCCTTTGGGAATTTTCCTGAGACCACCTACGCCCTGGATTCTGAAATCATCGAGTAATTCCAAAGCCAAAAACTGCGAAACAATCCCATCACACCATGGCTATCTGGAAAAAGGCAAGGCAAGGATTAAATCCACTATCATAACCCGGAAAAACCATGCCACCGACAGCAAGAGAACCATATACCAACATGCAAAGTCATGCATGTCAAAGCCAACTACGAAATCAAAGATGCAATATGTTACCTGCAAGCATTCTTGCTAAATCTACTTGATCTTTCTCCTCCTTTTTGTATCTTTTCTTTCCTTTCCTTTCCTTGTCCTTCCTTTGCTTTCTTTTCCCTTCCTTGCTTCAAAGTTGAGCAAAACCTTTCCAACTAATCCTTAGAAGCCTTTTTATCAATGAGGCCTCTATTTTCTTCATTTTCCTCCTCACAAGCAACCTGTGACCTCTCACCTTCATTTTCTCCTATTTTCCTTTATTACCATAAATTAATGTCAAATAATGCCACTTTTCCTTTCCAAATCCTTTTTCATTGCCTTTTCCAATTTCCTTATCCATAATAAACTGAATGAACACCCACACTAGGATGTCTTGCCCAGCATTCATTTTGGAACACGTGTCCCTTAACCATGGTCTTATTTTTATTTTATTAACTTTATTACATGAACTTTTAACCAGGGGTTGATACAGACCCCTCCCCCTTGGGGAACACGATGCTCAGTGTTAAACCACACCAAGACCTTAGCAAAACTGCTGAAAAGAAAACATACTGCCCATGGAGCTTTATAGCTTAGCTCGTTGCAATATTTACAATGAATGACCTACTCAAAAGAAAAAAAATCATGACAACGTGACAAAAATATCGTCTATTAGAGCTTTATAACACAACTCATTATGGTATTTACAATAACCACATCTACACATATGCACATTTTCTAAACCAAAAAATAAAAGGATATGATGTCTATATCAATCAACAAGGGAATCCAGAGGCTTACACCTTCACCCTCAAAAGTAATGTCAGCATTCACTTCCTTCCCAGGAAGTTTAGAATCCACTACAAAGTCAAAGTTGCATCCAATGTCTAGTGTTACAATCCTACACCACTTATCCTCTCAACGAACAGTTATCGGCTCATTGTTCTAGGGCACACTACCAATGTTTATCTGATTCCATCTAGAAATGTTAGTGACCAAAACAAATCCATCCCCTACCTTCCCTTCTTTGCTACATAGTCCCTCGAGCAATCTAATCACCCTTCCGTGAAATCACCCACCTTCTAAGCTCCCCCACATCTCCTATCACGGGAAATCCATCACTTGGAAAGGCTTCCTCGCATCAAAAGATACAAAAAATAAAGCATATATCTACCTCAAACCATCATGTCTGTCACAGCATGCTCATGGAAATCAATGGACACTATTGGGTAGCAGTGTCTGTTGGCTTGTTGGGGCCTGACCTAGGTTCAGAGTTAGTTAGCTAAACAAATCCCTGTACTACTAGACCTTTCGGAAACAATACACCGAGCACAGACTGAGGTCTCACTTGAAGTAGTATGGGAGGGTGCTAGAACTAGGTTTCCACACCCTAGAGATGTTTGATGAGTTCGACTGGTCCGCGGTTTCTCCTTGCACGTAGGTTGCTTCACACACTTTCTCGTTCCTCGCACCCTGACACATTGCCTTCACGTAGCCCTATCCAGGGGTTGTGTCATGTTTTGCACTATTACCCAAGACTTTGCTTATATTCCAATGTTAGTTAATTATCTTTTGCCTACTTGAGTGCTTTGAGTTATACTTAACAACATAAAACATTCATACAGGTGCGTGCAGTAAATAAACAATATATTTACAAGTTATATCAATCATGCATTAACCCAAGAACAGATACACAGAATTAAAACCAAACTTCTCTTTATTGATTCTTTCCATGGTTACAGACTCGTCCGCACACTCAGCTGCGGACTACTAGGCCTCTGTGCACTTAGATGCAGAGCCTTCTCCTACTCTACGACCCACAAACACACTTCTACACTTGATTCAATCACTCATACTTTTCATGCCTATCTTCTATTCTCCCTTTTTATTTTTATACATTTAGAGCCTCACTCTATTTATACAATCCCATGGTCTGCAGACCATGGGTAGGTCTATCCAGCTGACATTACATTACAAAACTAAGGTGGACAACCTTGTGACTCTATTATGACTTTGCGCTCCACAACCGCAATTCGTGAAGCTTTACAACAATATTCGGTCAAAACTTGGGCTTTAATCCCCAAAACATGCCTTGGGGGGATTCCATGCCCAACAGGCCCCGAACAAAAACATCGTGACTCACCCTTGAGTCACTCTATTGGCACAGTGATCTTGGCACGGTGTTCCTCCAACTATTCTCGAACTGCGCGGAGGTTAGCAGTGCACTGAGTTGTTGCTTGCTGGATCTATTGCATACGCTTCTCTGAGATCTCTGTGTCAGGAGTGCTTCTCTGCATCAATGTGTGCATCCCCTGCATGTGTGTGAGCTTGCCTTTGATTTCTGCCATGATGGTGAAGGCCTCGTCGATCCAAGGTTGGATGTGCGCCTTTAGGACTGCTTCCTTATGTCGTGTCGTGTCCACCTGCTCCTTCAGCGCTTCAGCCTGCTGCATCCGCGCGAGCCTTTGAGTGAGGGCCACCATCTACACAATTTCTTTAACGTTGTCATACTATTGTTGGAGTTCGCGTGCCTCTGTCTCCAAGAACTATATGTTGAGGTCCTCCTGCAGATTTGTGAGGACCTCAAATGATTCTTCCAACATGCTGGTGCAGTCTCGCATTGCACTGCCAATTTCCTCCAATCCCACTGTGATAGCGCTAGCATGATTTTCTCTGACTTCCGGGGGAGTGGATGGTTGCGCCTTTAATCGTAGCTTGACGATCTGAAGGTTTAGCTCCAGCTGAACCTTTGTTGTTTCTTCCCTCGCCTCGCGGACCCCTGCTTCTAATATGTGGATCCATGCCTCTGCTGGTATGTCTATTGGGATGGCTAGCTTCGGGACGCTTTGGCAAGCGTTGTCTATCACTTGTACCAGCTGTTGATTCTGTAACACCAATTCATCGCACTGCAAGCTTAGTTGTTCCATATTTATTTTCTACTCACTAAGGACTTGGAGCGTGTGACTCTCCCTAGCTCGCAGCTCTACAGTTATCCCATCCTGCAACACATATAATGTCTCGCATGGGTGTGCAACTATACTGATATCAAGACTTCTAGCGTGCTAGACGAAGGCCGGTTGGCCTCATTTGATGCCACTAGTTCCCCTTCTGACAACACTATGGTGTTCGTTATCCACGAGTGCAACATTTTCTATGCTGCCTAGGATCCGACTGTACCATCCTGAGGGGGGCATACCTATAATTCCTATAATTAGGCTCTGAGAGCACCCAACACAATCTAGTTCTCCTACATGAAATCTTGGAGAGCCTCATTGGTGACATCGCACACTACTTCGATGATGTCATGCAGATCACCTTCGATTAGGGTGATCGGGTCAAAGGACAATTTCGAGGCCTTGACCTTCTTACGCGACCCTACCTGCTCGGCTAGGTGCCGGCAACAAAACCATTTGTTGGCTTATTGGGGCCTGACCCAAGTTCAGAGTTAGTTAGGCAAACAAATCCCAGTACTACTGGCCCTTTTAGCAATAGTCCATGGAGCATGGACTGAGGTCTCACTTGAAGTAGTATGGGAGGGTGCTAGAACTAGGTTTCCACACCCTGGAGATTTTTGATGAGTTTGACTGGTCTGCGATTTCTCCTTAGATGCAGGTTGCTTTGCGCACTTTCTCATTCCTCACGCCCTGATACACTGCCTTCGCGCAGCCCTATCCATGGGTTGTGCCGCGTTTTGCACTATTACCCAAGACCTTGCTTATATTCCAATGTTAGTTAATTATCTTTTGCGTACTTTAGTGCTTTGGGTTATACTTAACAACATAAAACATTCATACAGGTTCGTGCAGTAAATAAACAATATATTTGCAAGTTATATCAATCATGCATTAACCCAAGAACAAATACACATAATTATAACCAAACTTCTCTTTATTGATTCTTTCCACGGTTATAGACTTGACTCGCCTTGTGCACTCAGTTGCAGGGGTCCGCGCACTTAGTTGCAGACTACTAGGCCTCTGCGCACTCAATTGCAGAGCATTCTTCTACTCTATGACCCATAGACGCACTTCTACACTTGACTCAATCACTCAGACTTTTCATGCCCATCTTCTATTCTCCCTTTTTCTTTTTATACATTTAGAACCTCGCTCTATTTATACAATCACATGGTCCACGGACCATGGGTAGGTATATCCAGCCAACATTACATTACAAAACTAGGGTTGACAACCTTGTGACTCTATTATGACTTAGCGCTCCGCGCCCGCAATTCGCGGAGCTTTACAACAAGATTCGGTCAAAACTTGGGCTTTAAGCCCCAAAACATGCCTTGTGGGGGATTCCATGCCCAACAATGTCCCACAATAGACCTATCCCTAAGTTTCTTTACCAACATACTGTTGCATTTTCAAATTACTTTTGTTGTTGCTAATTCTTGCAATCAATTTCAACTACCAAACAGGGCATGTTCATGCATTCCTATACCAAGCACATAATTTCCATTAGGTTTAAAATAAATTGAAATAAATTCAAATGATACCTCATTGGTAGCTCGTCAATAAGGTACACTTGCAATATTGTTTACTTCCTATCACAACAAGTCGAACTAGCATCTTTGACCAAATCAACATGTATAAAAATATCACATCGGGTTGGCTCAAAACACAACCATTATAGATCAAAATCATGAATCATATGTAGTCATCATGAACCAGAATCACATATCACATGTAACCATCATAGACCATAATCATAAATCACATGCATAATAAAACTAAAATAAAACACTGATACTTATCCTTTAATCAATCCTTAGCTTCTACCTTTGTCTTTATTTCGTACACACACCAGATCGATTGTCACACGCGAAAAACACCCAGATCCTTCTCCTCAACCATGTACACATACACATAGTGTAAATCACACACATATAACCATGCACGACATACAACGCCATGAAATACATGCATACACCTACACCTGATATACATCACAACACAATACATACCCCTGCATTCGGTGTACAACACAATACACAAAAAAATGAATACACATGCCATGATGCCACGATTACATAATGAACATACATAGTACCGCATGCCCGCAACACAACATGTATGACATGCACATAATGCCACATGTACAGTAGTACCATATGTACAACATGTACACAGTACCACTTGTACACTGCACCACCTGCACAACATGTACACAGCATCACATGTACACGGCACCACCTGCACAATGTGTACACAATGCCACATGTACATCATACCACTTGTACAATGTGTACACAAAACAACATGTACACGACACCACATGCATGACAGGTACACGACACCACAGGTGTACAGTGGCACACGCATGACATGCACACAACACCACATGAACAACATGTATACAACACCACGTGCACATAGCACCACATGTGAAATCATGCACAGAACACCATATGTACATAGTATCATATGTACATCATGCACACAACACCATATGTACATAGCATTTCATATACAACATGTACATAGCATCATATATACCCGGCACTGCATATGTAATATACACACAACACCATATATATAACATGCATACAACATCATATGTACACAATACTACATGTACAACATTACGCATCACCATAGGTACAATCACTAAATATAAAACATGCACAACATATACACAACAATAGCACTGCACATCTAAAACCACATTGTCTCTACCAAGCAACCTTGCTTCCAATGTCTCTCTGCAAATCACATTGTTTTCATTTCGTTGATGTATCCTTCAGCGTTACTTGTCATAACATAAACATAATCATAATACAAGCATACAATATCAATTCATATCCACATTATACTCACCTCATATATTTGTCATGACTACTCTTCCCACTTGATTCCTCATAAACCAGGAACCTCTTCATGCCATTCACCTGCATAAGCAATCATTCCTCCACAATAATGACCCTTGGTGACCTTGTTAGACAATGACATGTATACATACATGTATACATATAAACATCAACATAAAACAATCATGATCCCTAATGACCCTATAAGATAATAACGTACATACATACATATATGCATATAAACATTAGCATAAAGCAATCATGATCACAACATAATTACTAGATATCATAAGGCCAAGGTTAAGAGAACTTCCTTTATTCATGCACACCATGCACAATATTGAGAACAACAGTTCCAAACATAGCCAAGGCATACGAAACCTCAAATCCATTTATTTTACCCTTTATGTTACCTTTCTCATGATTGTCCTATCATCATCCATTTACCTCAATGGACCCAACCAATCCAACAAGATGTCATATGCTTGCCTTCAGTTGCCTTTATACATGCACTGAGATTCATCCAGGTCTTACGTCACTTGTTGGGCACCACACAACTCTCCCCAAACTCCATTAACTTTCCTCTTTCCCAACCAATTCCTAAGACTCAAAACTTAAAGAAAAGCACAAGAAAAAAAACAAGAAGAAGACCATGAAAACCAATAACAACACGACACCATAACAAAGTGGAAATGCCTTGCACCAGACATAAACAAAACCAAAAATCAATCTCAACAATTCACAAAATACGAAAAGCAAAAGACTAGCAATAGACACCATGACTCCATCCCCATGGTTCCTAGTGCCTCCAAGTGAAAGCTCAACCCGAGCCTTCTTTAAGATTTCATTGCAATCTATTTTTCCATGCAATCACCTGCATCATATTTCCATAAACATGCAATTGTCAGTGCATAAGTAAACATAACAACATACTAGTTACCTTACCTTGTCGTATTAATGTTAAGCATGTTACCCTGCAATTGCTCACACATGTCAACCACATGTTCCAAATATCAAGGCAGGTATAGCTATCAATTTGAAATCAACCTTTACCAAGACTAACAATCATGTCATAATCCATAGTTAACTCATAGTCATTAGACATTATGCTACAACTATCACCTACTTACACTCAAGTACATGTCAGATATCTCAACACATATGTGTTAGTACCATCATCTTAAACAAGATCATTTCTTGATGCAATCTTATAGACACATACTCATATCATGCGATTAATCAAACATTCAACAACAGATAGACGTCATAATAGACACCAATACTCAAACACAAAACAGATGACATAATCAAACATTCAAACAAACTATAAATGTACCATGTTAGATAAATCAACTAGACGACATAAGCAAGCTCATACATGAAATGCCTACAATGACCTCAAGCACAACATCCATGCCCATAAAAATGCATGCATAACAACATATAGACACTGACATGCATAACAAATGCATATACAACTGACATGCATTCATGACTAACACATCCCAACAACAACATCATCAACTTCCACATGGCGACACAATGACAAAGGCCACCACCATGCATACATATCAAGCACATATACAACCTACATGCATGCATGACAAACACATTCCATCCATCCAGTCCAAGGGTTGAACCATGTTCTGATACCACTTTGTAACGCCCTCCTCCCACATCTACCCAAGTAACTGGCCAACTAGGGTAAACATGTGACAAAAAATTACTATGCTATGATTTGACTCCCTATGTGTTAGTTAAGCAAGTGGAATCGATGGAAACACACCATACCAAACCTTCTGCACTTGCTACGGGACTCCCATAATGTATCATAGTCATTCCCCTGACCATTCCATGGGTCCCACTAAGTTTTATAATATTAAACCCCTAGAATCTCCTTTGATATGGACAAGAGTGCATCTGGGAGGCTCCAGACACTCATACAGCAAGGCATGCGTCTGTATGGGGACTTTTCTCCTCAGACACGTGCCTTTGACTCTGGGATTTGCGCCACTTTTGAAGCCCATAATCCGAATCACTTCACAGAAACCCTTGTATCTTTTAGAATCCATAATTTACATAATGACAAGACTTACAAATCAAAAACTAACTCCAAGACTAGGCTTGACCATCCCCAACCAGGACTGACATTCTATCAAACACATGGCACCAATGCAATCTAGAGGACATGAATACAAGACAAAGCATAAAAGATTGATAACTCGTATGAGACTTGACAAGAAGGATCACCACCCTCTTCGCTAATTTTTTTTTACATCAATTAGGTCTTGCATCAATTACCCTTTTAGTTACAAATAAATACATGAAATAACCATGACTATAACCAGTCATATAACCATGATTATAACTAGCATTAAACCATGTACATAACAATAAGATAATAGCTATTAAGGCCACATATAATAAGTACAAAAGCAAGAGAACTTAATTTTTATTAAACATAGGCAAGAGTTGACCAGGTTCGAGACTTCCACGTACCACCCGATCATAGACA
Organism: Pinus taeda; assembly: GCA_000404065.3. NCBI lineage: Eukaryota > Viridiplantae > Streptophyta > Pinopsida > Pinales > Pinaceae > Pinus > Pinus taeda. Next base: position 125,475 of record APFE030988236.1, read on the forward strand.
TGGCTGAACCAAATAATTCTTTCTGCGAGTCACTCTCGTGTCATATTCCAAGCTTGAATGTGGGATCTCATGGATAAACCAATACAAAAACAACTAAGGGAATCCAAAGTTTAAACCACCTCCACCCTCACCAAACCGTGATCTCACCAAAACTAACACCGAGATCACAAAACCAAACCAAGCTTGGAATGTCTCTGAACTCCATCACTATCCTTGAGGAATTTTTCATCTCCTTATCTCTCAGGGTTTACTATGTATTGTGCCAAAACTGGTCAAGGGATTCCTAGGCCCTAAACTGAGATACCACCCTCAAGCTTTATCATGTATCCTGCCAAAATTAGTCAATGGATTCATAGACCTTTGGAAATTTTCCTAAGACCACCTCCGCTCTAGATTCCGAAACCATCCAACAATTCCAAAGCTCAAAACCGAGAAAAAATCCCATCACACCATGGCTAGTCGGAATAAGGCAAGGCAAGGTTGAAAACCACTATCATAACCCAGAAAAATGATGCCACTGATAATAAGAGAACCATATACCAACATGCAAATCCATGCATATCAAAACCAGCTAGGAAAACACACATCTAATATGTTACCTGCAAGTATTCTTGTTGAAGTTGCTTTATCCTACTTCTCCTTGTTGGATATTTTCTTTCCTTTCCTTTCCTCGTCCTTCATTTGCTTGCTTTTCCCTTCCTTGCTCCAAAGTTGAGCAAAGGCTTTCCAATTGATCCTCACAAACCTTTTTATCAATGAGGCCTCTATTTTATTTATTTTCCATTACTTTCCTTTATTTTCCTCCTCACGTGCAACCTGTGACTTTTCACCTTCCTTTTCTCCTATTTTCCTTTATTTTCATAAATAATGTCAATTAATTCCATTTTTCATTTCCAAAGCCTTTATCATTGTCTTTTCCAATTTCCTTAGCCATAATAAACCAAATGAACACCCACACTAGGATGTCTTGCCCAATATTCGGCTTGGAATATGTGTTCACTAACCATGGTCTTATTTTTCCTTTATTAACTTTATTACAGGAACTTTTAACTAGGGGTTGTTACATTGAGATGAGAAATTTATGTGAATATCTAACTCCAATGAAAACTCCTTGCAACAATAGTTTCATTTCACAAAGTATGGCAATATGACACCTCAATTTGTGTCTAAATATTATTCAACACCTTGAAATTTTGTTACTGATAGCTCAAGGTTAAATGAAACTCCAAGAGAACAAGAAATCTAAGTGAAGTATATGAGGTAACTCAAGATCTAGTCATGATGATGATTTGATTTTTTATTTTGCATTATTTTCTATTCTTGATATTCTATGCCTTGAAGAAAGATTTGAGAATATAAGTTGGCAAAAAGACATGGAAGAAGAAATTAAAACACTAGAGAAAAATCAAACTTGGCAACTAGTGAATCTTCTAGAAGGAAAAGATGAACTTAGTGTAAGGTGGGTCTATAAGAGAAAGCTCAATGTTAATGGAAATTATGAAGCATAAATCAAGACTAGTTGCAAAGGGTTTTTCACAACAACATGGAATCGATTATAATGAGACTTTTCCTCTATTAGCTAGAGTAGATACAATGATATCAGTACTAGTAATATCATCTTAGTAGAAGTAGAAAGTTTATTATATTGACGTCAAATTAGAATTCTTGAATGGGATATCGCAGAAATAATTTTATGTCCAATATCCACCAACTTATCAAATTTTGGGTTATGAACATAAATCTACAGATTGGATAAAAAAATTGTACGATCACAATTAGATTGATTTATACTTTTTGAAAAATTGTGTTAGTAAATGCATGACTAATTCAACTCTCTATATTGGGATAAATGATTAAGATGAGATATTAATTTTATTCCTATATGTTGATGATTTAATATTTATAAGAAATTTGTCAATTTATTTTTTTAATTAGGGATGAAGAAATATTTTGAGATTACCTAGGCTTAGTGGAATATTTATGGGTATACTAGAACTAAGTTAAACAAATGAAGGAATTTTCATTTGTCGATAAAAAAATGTAAATGATGTTTTGAAGAGATTTAGTATGTTGAATTGAAAACCAATATCTACACCTATGGCAACATGATTTAAATTGAGTATAGATCCAACTTTATACAAAATACTAGTGAGCATAATGATGTATTAGATAGAAAGGACTAAAGTTGTCTATGTTATGAGTCTAATAGATTTTATAGGTATACTAGAAGTAAGTCAAACAAATGAAGGAATTTTCATTTGTCAAAAAAATATGAAAATGATGTTTGAAAAGGATTAGTATGTTGAATTGAAAACCAAAAACTACACCTATGGAAACATCATTGAAATTGAGCAAAAATCCGACTTTATACAAAATAATAGTGAGCATCTTAATGTATTTATCAGAAATAAAGAATAGCATTATTTATGTAACGAGTTTGATTTCAAGGTTCATGGAGACACCAAAGAACTTAAATATGAAAATAGTGAAAATAATTTTAAGTTATGTTAGTGGAAGAAGGAATTATGGGAATTTGTCTTCAACGTTAGATGATTTCAAATTGGTTGGCTACGCTAACAAGCATTGATGGAAAAATGAACATGCTATATATTTCATCTTGATTTTGGAGTAGTGTCATTGGCATCCCAAAAATGTCCCATTGTTAACAAAAAGAATATATATATGTAGAAGTAATATCAAGAAAATCCAAGCAGTATGGACAGGAAGAATAATGTCAAATGTGACACCATAGCAAGAAGGAGAAAGAAAGATTCATTATCACAATAATTCAGCATTAAGATCATAAAAAATCATGTTTCTCACAAAAGGAGCAAGCACATCAATACATGATATTGTTTCATAAGAGAACTCATTAAGAATAGTGAAATATACCTTGTGTTAGCGCCCTATAATTGAACATCTAGGTTGAGAAAAGGTTTACAGGGGTAACCACAAACCTCATTTGGCTAGAAAACTTGCATTTTCCAATCGGAGGGGGCTCCCTCACTTGAAATAAAGTCAAATTGTATAAACAATAATGCTTAAGGACATCTGACAAAGGCAGGATCTGTAAAGGTAAAAAGGACTTAATGGTAATGGTTGCTAGACTTGAGAGGGAGGGCCATTAGGCATGGGTCCATGATTTATATTTTTACAAAAATTATCAAATATTACATGAGGCACTTATGAAAAACAGAGGCAAGGCAGGTATTATTTCAATTCATAACATCTTTCATAGCATAGTGGGTGAGTTTTGAAAGTAACTTGAAAATACACGAAGATATCCAATCAGTTGTAACAGAGCATGCAATGAATTTTGGAACATATATCTTATGATTAAATATTAAGAAGAATACCATAAAGGAGCGCCTTTCTAAGGGTGAATTACATCATAGTTTAGAAAGGAGAACAATCATTCAGAGCATCAACATAGATGAATTCTGAAAATTGTTTTGGAGCTAATTTAAAAGTGAAAATTTAACAAAGACATAGAGACTAACATGCACATAAGAAGAGTCATGGAACTTGAAATGCATAACACACGAATCTCTGGTCAAGTGGCGAATTCTCTACACTGATAATATTATTTTAGAAAAACAAAACACATACATGGGCCTTCTCCCCAAATCTGAACCCTCTTTTCATGTCTTGTTTAGTTTAAATACATTTAGGAAGAATAAAAAATTAAACTAGATATAATGTATCTTTCATTCACTAAGAGGATCGAAACTACTCAACTTAGAAATATCAAGTCTTAAAGTTGAAACTAGGACAACGCTAAGATAAAAACTGAAACATTATTTTTAAGAAAAACAACCTTATATTATTTACCTATTTCATCCCTATCCTAATCACTAGTATAACAATAGAAAAGGTCCAAAAATAACTGAAAAATAAAACAATTGAGTGATGAGTTACGCAGCAGTTGTGTAGTAAGCTCCACCTCAGCATAGTCACAGGTCATACCGACTAAAACTGAGTTGATGGGTATGATGAAGATCTTGCTAATTTGGGATATGACCCACCAAATGTTCCTTCCCAGGCGTGCAGACCTCAGAAATTCCCAGTCACCACTTGCGCAACAGTTGCGCAACGAAATTTCAAATTTATGGGTTTAACTGTCATTTCCCGCTCTGAAACAACGCAATGTCCAACAATTCATACCAAACACCTTATAACTCCCATAATTCATCAAAAGTTTAAAACCTTTCACAGTTTTCAAAAAAAAAAATGACCTCTTGTGATTGCAAAATGAGCCCTCAGCTACACATATGTTGACCTTCAACAAAATGTAACAGAGTATATGATCAAAAATAAGAAATTTCAGTTAAGGAACCTGGTCACCTTCTTCTCTTCTTATTGGATGATGGTTTGGCTTTGTTCGATGATGGTTTGGTCACTTTACTAGAGGTTGCTTTAACTTCCTCAGCTGGTGGTACTACTATAGGCAGGTCACTAAGTGGTTTTTTTTATTGTTTGACCTTCTTGAGTTGTCTCTTAGCCTTTTCCAGTTTCTGCTTCATCACCCTCAATGTTTTCCTAAAAATCAGATTTCTCATGTAATAATTATTTAGTTGTCTACATAAGGGAAGAGTCCTTTTCATGAATACTTTGGCTTTGTCAACTGCATCCAAAGCTTCTTCAACCCAAACATCAGCTTCTAAGATGGTATCATTGATGGCCCTCTTGTAGATCTCAATATTCTTTGTCATCTGATACTCCTTCAATCTCCTCAAACAGCCTCTGATACTCCTTCCATTCATCAAATTCTAGATTTTCTATTATTTGAAAGGTTTCTGTCATCTGCTCTTTTCATTTAGTTGTTGACCTTGTCATAGGATTCCTTAGTTGCACACTAGATTCTCTTACCTCCTCCACATTAATTACATGTTTTCCTTTTTCCTGAGTTGTGGGTCTAGGAGGCTTCTTGGACATGTCACTTTCTTTTTGTTGGGCTACTTTTTCTATTGTGTGTCTAAGCTCTCTGCTTTCTTTCTGCAAATAAGTAATTTTAAGATGGGCTTTCGCAAGGTTGTTCTGCAATTCTATGAGTTCAAGATCTTTGTCCTCCATTTGAACATCTTGTTTATCCCCTCATCCCATACACCTTTTTTTGGCATATCCTCTAAGACATCAACTTGAGGAGTTGGCTCCTCAATCCAATGCTTTGTAGAAAATTTATTCCTCAATCTAGTTCACAGCCTATGTATAAATTATGCTTCTTCCACTGGTATCTTGTTTTTACCTTTGCTTGTTGCTCTCTTATCCCTCCTTATTTCCTTAACGGTCTTTGTAGCTTTAGGTATTGTTAGCATTCTGTAATTTCAAGGCTAAAGGAAAAACCACGGAGGCAACATCAAAACCACTTTCGATTTTAGGATATAGCCCTCCTAAACTTAGAGAGGGATTTCTTTGTGAGATTTAGCTTTGCTTACTGGGAATTTCAGGCTAGTTATTGGGCTTAGAGTTTGGTTTTTGAATTGGTTTAGTTGGAACAGCAAGGAAAGGCCATTGGGCAATGGAGTCAGAAGAGCTTGGGGTGATCAATTTGCAGAAGTATTAAGCTTAAGTGAAACAGGGAAAGCTAGGCATACTATTGGATCTTTTAGATTTAAATGAAATAAATTAGAAGAAGGGAAATATATTCAATTGAAGCTAAAAAGCAATTAAGAATTCTTTAACTTGGTATCAGAGGAAAACATGTAGAATTAACAACAACCAAAATAGGGCGCTCTAGGTAACGATTCATATTTATCAACAACTTTTGTTGATTAATTCATAATAGAGAATACATAAGCATGATAGACAAAGAAAATAAACAAAGAACCATAGATGCACTTCACCAATATATATGATACATGAATCCGAAAGCAATTTGTCTTGTATTACTGCAAAAGGTCACTTGAACTTAGTGAGCAGATTTACAATGAATGGTAGTCTTTCTCATTACAAATCCCAACCCTTTCTTACTTCAAATGATGAAGTATTTATATAAATTCTAAACTAAAATATCTTGATAAAAATTTGAAGATCTTTTTACAAATATCCTAAATTGTTTTACACAAATAGAAATTAAATGTAGGAAATTCAAAACTAATGTATCTACTTGGCACTGTCATTATGGATTTCTATTGACAAAGAAGAGAAATTCGAATTTGATTGCAACTCTTAGTTGATGAGGTGTCTAAGTGTCTTTGAACGTTTTCCTCCCGAAATCCTGCAAACTAGGGTCCAATCATCCCTTTGTATATCTTGATCTAAGATAGCTATGTAAAAAGTGAGAGATTTTATTGTAGATAAATATGTTCTTGAGATAAACCTCTCTCATTTTCCCAAAATTCAGCTCCAGCTCTTCCCAATATTCTCTACAAAAATATGACTGAAATAGGACTTTGCACAGTCAGAAAAATAGGTTGTAAAGATGTAAATGTATCTCTCATTTTGTAATAGTTGTGTAAAATATGAAATATGTTATTGTAATTTGGAATCTTAGAGATCTGAAATGAGATCTAAGGCAATTAATAAGGTATTACAGACTTATGTAAATGGATTAGTCTATGTCATTATATGCAATGGATTGATAAGAATGTGAAATGCACAGACAATGAAGCAGTAACAAAACATAATAGATAACACATGACATAGCAAATTTAATAAGGAGTTCACCCAATACTCCTAAGCTACATCTCCTAGTCTAGCCTTTAGTGATGACCTCTCTATTATGTCTTCTAGCATAGTTTTGTTTACAACCATGAGCTTGATTTGAGCCTCACACACAAACAGAAATACAATAATAAGAGCTTATTTGAACCTCTCAACTTCTCTATGAGTACACAAACTCCCCTAATGCTCTATGTCCTAACTTTGTCTCGGCATTTGCCGGAATACTGCCCCTCTCCTTTATGATCTATGTCTGTGGCTTTTAAAGCCAACCACGCTACCTATTTGTTTCATATCCTGTCTCTTGGTCTCCCCAACCTTTGTCTACTTCAAATCCCTCTCTCAGCGTGATACATTCATTGTTTAACACCCAGAGAGGAGGTGGCCACCCATTCTGTAATGCCATAGTGCTCGAGTCCCTTGAAATCCTTCGGATTCCCAAACGCAGTTGTTTCTACCATACACAGGGAAATATGTTCAAAACAGAGAAACTCCGCCAAAAATCCATATATCGGACTTTAGAAATCCTTAAATATGCTTCATTCCCATATCGGGTCCATTCATAAGTTGCTATCGCATATTGGAAGGGCTTCGTCCCTTTGTGTTTTGGAAACACAACAAAATCACGAAAATACATAAAATGGCTCTGTTACGGACTTGAAACCATATCAATTTTCCTTTATACTATTATCGGGTCCAGATGTTGCATGGTGTATTGATATCGGTCCCTCTGCATCATTCCGATGCGATGCGGCAATGCGATGTTTCGCAATCGCTCATCGTAATAACCCTTTCGTCGTTGTAGCACTTTTGCAATCCCCTGATAACGATCGGTGATGTAATATGGGACGTCAATCTGCGCGCTTGCTCGACGGTCCAGATTAACTCCACCAATCATCGTCGCATGCCTTATGTGGATCCCACCGATTCTGTTGATCATTGTCGCAAGCTTATGTGGATCCCGCCCATCTCTACCGAAGGTCACTGCTAATTGCGATTACCAATCCGATCTGGACCATTGATCGGCCAGATCGGACGGTGACTATGCATCACTTGTTCCACACCTCCATACTCTGTTTTATTCACGATTTCGTGGGTTTTGGGCCTCTCGATAGTGTTTCTCTGCCCTGCTAAGGGTGCTTTCCTCCACGTTAACTTTGATCTTTTTAAAAGATTTTGATCTTTGGCATGATTTTTAAAGAGTTTATGAATATTTAGAGAGCATTCTCGAACCCATTTGGATCACGCTTTCCCACTGAAAAAGGCTTTTGGACCACCAAAAGTTGGTTTTCAAGCATCGCTTAAGTGAGGATACAACTGCCTCACTGGTCCAATCTCTATCCATTTTCCACTGCTAGGTTTTGAACATTTGAGTCCAATCCTTAGGTAGTCAACATTTCCTCTACGCGTTGTCCTCACCTTCCTGTCCAGAACTATATCTTCCTACAGCTCATTGACATATTCAAGCAACAGATCATCAATGGAAGGCAATTGACTTTTCTCTTTAGGATCTTCAATTAAAGAAGGTCAAAAGAGTCTTAAATTTTCTACATTTACTACTTAATAGATGTGGATGTATGCTGGTAGATCAAGGCAGAAAGCATTCTCACCAATTTTCTCAAGTACCTTAAAAGGCCCATACCTTATTGGCTTCATCGTCTTTCCTTCACCTTGCATTCTATCCTTGCTGATATACAGCCAAACTTGATCGCCAACTTGGAAGCTATGCTCCACCCGGTGTTTATCATGCCTTGCCTTGTATTGGCTTGGCTCTTTTCCAATTGTTCCTGCACTACCTGGTGAATCTCTTGGATTTGTTCAATGAATCTGGTTGCTTTTTCCACATCACTGTGTCCAGCAACTGCTATGTCTTTTTCAAAGACAAAATCCAAGGGAGACCTTGTTATAAAACCAAAACAAGTCTCAAAAGGAGATCTTTGTGTAGAAGAATGTCTAGCACAGTTGTGAGCATGTTGCACATAACATAAATGTTCATCCCAAAGCTTGGGATGCTTACTGCAATAACCCCTGAGCAACTGGATCATTGTTCTATTGACTACCTCTGTTTGGCCATCTATTTGTGGATGAAAAGTTGTGCTTTTCTTCAGTCTGGTGTCCATTAATTCCCACAGACTTGAACAAAACTTCCCAACAAATCGGGAGTCTCGATCAGATATTATGGAAGTGGGTAACCCAAAATGCACCCAGACACGTTGAAATAACAATTTCGTTGTTTGTTCAGTTGTAATCTGCTTATTACAAGGTATTAAAATACACATTTTGTTGAACCTATCCACAATAATATACAAATAATCATGACCTTTTTTAGATTTTGGCAGTCCTCCAACAAAGTCCATGAAAACACTTTCCCAAGGACGGGAAGGTACTAGTAGTGGAGTGTACAAGCCTAGTTTTCTATTGCTAGGCTTACTGTTAGCACACATGGTACACCCTCTTACATATCTAGAAATTGTTTCATGCTTTCTTGGCCAATAGTAGTATCTTTGTAGTTGTGCAATTGTTTTGCTTACACCAAAATGACCTGATATCATAGAAGTATGTGCTTCCCTAATTATATTAATTCTATATGTTTGCGGAATGTATAGCTTTCCCAAATGATACAAGAGTCGTTCCTTAACATAGTAATCCAATTCTTCTACCTTTTTGCCATTACTTAAAGCTGCATATATGTTATGAAACTAGCTCACAAAAAGATAGAAAAGATAGATGAACGTCTTAGAAATAAGATTCTTCGAGGGGGAAACCTCCTTTACATTACACAAATGAATAATTCTTGGATGATACGAATGAAAAGACATCCTTTCTATATATAGGAGTCTAAGGGGTCATAATATAATCAGAGCCAACATAACAATAATAATGTAAGGGCACAATAATAACAATAGTGGGCTTCTATGGGGCACAATAGTGACAATATGGGCACTACATGGGTACATCAATATAATAAGCGGGTTGTACTAATAACAATAAGGGGTTACACTAGTATTATAGGAGCCTAACATGCCCCTCTCCTTCAAAAAGCATTGTCCTCAATGCTTGAGTAGTTATTGATGCTTCTATATAAAATTCTTGTCCTCCCATGTGGAATCTTCAGTGGGTAAGTTCTTCCACTTGATGAGATACTCTGAAACTGATCGATTTCGTAGTTGTCAAGTTCTTGTTTCTATGACTGCTCTCGGTTCCAATATGATTTTTCCTTCCTCTTTAAGTTCTGGCAATATTGTTTGAATTGAGATATTCTGCAACTTTTGAATGAGTGGCCACACTTCTTTGTCCTTGTTCCATTCATCCCTTGCTTCGTTTATCCAATATGGTTAGATAATGGAAATAACACAAAACAATGCTTTCACATCCTCATCCTTTCTTGAGAGTGCATCTGCAACAAAAAAATTCTTCCCTTTTCTATAGATGATGTCAAAGTCATAACCCAACATATTTGTGACCCATTTTTTCTGTTCTTTTAAAGATAATATTTGTTCTAAAAAGCATTTAAGACTATCATGATCCATTTTTACCTTGAAGTGTCTTCCCATTGGATAAGGTCGCCATTTCTTAAGTGCATGAAGTATTTCCAACATTTCCTTCTCATAAATAGCTTGCTTGAGATGTAGTTGTAAAAATACCCAATCACCTACATCAAATGTTTTTTCACTGTGATGTTGATCCACTTGTTGTTTCATTTGATTTTGCACCAGAGTGGTTTTATCCTTTAAAAGTTGGTGAACTTATTGTTGATACTCGATGTGATCTTTCACTGCTTGAACCTTTTTCTTCTTGATACATCCTTCTATCTTGAGAGTTTGAAGAGTAGTAATTTCTTCCAATGCTTTACAAGATATGGTTGGATTCATTTCTTGATGCTCGATGTGAGCTTTCACTTCTTGAACATTTTTCTTCTTGATATGTCCTTCTATCTTGATAGTTTGAGGAGTGGTAATTCCGGCCAATGCATTGCAAGATATGGTTGGATTCATTTCTTCTTTCTCGATGTGATCTTTCACTTCTTGCACCTTTTTCTTCTTGATATGTCCTTCTATCTTGAGAGTTTGAGGAGTGGTAATTCTTGCCAATTCTTTACAAGATATGGTATGATTTATTTCTTCTTTCTCTGGGGTGGGGTCCTGGTGTATATCCTCTTCTTTTGATGCTTCTTGATCCTTTTCTTCCTCCTCTTCATATCCTATGTAAAATAATTTCTTCTCAGCACACTTATGACCTTTAGTGCATTTGCTATCACAATTGTAACAAAGCCCTTTTTCTCTTTTTTCTTCCAATCGTTGTGGTGTAACCCTCGTAGGTTGTGGAAGGCTGGGAGAAACAACACTTCCATATTTATAGTTGTGAGGGGTATGCTTCCTGGTTTCCATAATTTTGCTTTCCACTATGTCACAAAGCCTTTTTACTCTTTCCAATTGTTGAGGTGTTGCTCTGAAGAAGGTGTTGCTCTTTGTATCCTCATAATGTGCTATCATTTCCTCCGTGAAAATCGACCACGTAACAAGTTGTTTATGAGAACAAAGCTCTTCATACCATAAAAATTGATCCGGTTCTAAATATGAAGATGCAATAAATACCTTTTGTAACAGTGGTACACCATGTAGATCAAAATATTGCTCCATCTGAAGTATCCAATTTACCAGATCCTTGCCATCAAACTTCCTCATCTTGCTTTTTCTTAATTTTAGGAGCTCGATCTTGAAACGACTGTAACTCTGTACTTTCGGATCTTTAAGTTCTGAAATTGCGACTTATAGTAGCCCTCTGCGTCCTCTTTCCAATGCCACCAGTTTGATACAATTTGGATTCTCGAAGGAAGAGTTATGTGAAATCTTCCACAGTGACCTGATTATAGACTAGTTCAGTAGAGCGAACTTGTACGACGTGCCACAAGTCACTGTTTCGACCTTTAGCTCTGAAAAATATATAGAAAAAACTATAGTTCGTCCTCTTTTTGTGCCTTCTGACGAAATTTCAATCCAATGCTCTGAGAAACAGTTATGACGATTTTCCCCAGGTCACCTGTTTGGAATGTAATTCAGGAGTCTGCAAAAAGACCAACTTCCTCAGATCATATCTCCGCAAATATAGCGCAAAAAGCTCTGAAATTCGGACCCGAGATTTAGCGCGATGTCTTTTCAAATGGGTTTTTTTTTTCGACTTCTAAAACGTCGCAGACAAAAAGTTATAGCTAGAATGCCACGATGACCTGTTTGGAGCAGCGAAACCCTAGCATCCAAAGCTATGATACCAAATGTTATGAAACTAGCTCAAGAAAAGATAGAAAAGATAGATCAACGCCTTAGAATTCAGCCTCTTCGAGGGGGAAACCTCTTTACTTACATAAATGAAACAATTCATTCGATGATACAAATGAAAAAGACCCCTTTCTATATCATGGAGTCTAGAGGTCAAAACATTTAGAGCCGACATAACAATAATATGTAAGGCAACATAATAACAAAGTGGGCTTCTATGTGGCACAATAGTAACAATATGGGCACTACATGGGTACATCAATATAATAAGTGGGTTGTACTAATAACAATAAGGGATTACACTAGTAGTATAGGGGCCTAACATATTTTTTGACAAACGTCCCTGGAAAAACCTGATGCGGGAAAACTGGTGCAACAACTGAGAGTTTTATTATTATGCAGTAGTAATTCTTAGTAGAATTCGTTGATTGCCCAACTGGCTATCTGATATAGAGAGAAATTGGTCAAAACAAAATAGTGAGATGATCTCACCTAGTCACTGGAAGATTCGGCTCTGATCTGCTGGAAGAGAGCCTCTGTGTCCCTTCTGCATCAGCCTCCGCAAAGAACTGCGTCAACCCCATGCAATCTCTGCGTCACCTCTATTGGCGATTGCGCTGCTTCTCCTTCTGACCCTCTGCTAGCTAAAACCTTCGGCTCTCAGCCTCTTGGTCTCACACCCAGGCTCTCGGCTTCTGAAACTCGATTTCCTCATCAAGAATTCGACCTCCCTTCATGCTCTACGCTGCCACTGCATCAACTCTGCGTGGCCCAACTTCTGCCTTTCTGGACATCGTTCTACCCTCTCTGCCTTGTACTCTCCAGCCCAGGAAAACTCCCCACCGGATACTAACTTTGCCCCTGACTGCAAAAGATCACCTCGAATTCCTCTTCTGGCAACTGCTATGCTTCAGAAATTCGATCTTTTGATCTCAACTCGATGTGTTTTCCAAATGCCCATCAAGCCTTTTCTTCTAATCCTTCTGTTGAGAACCAACGACCCATATTAGATCCTAATCAATGGCTCAGATCATTTTGGCTTGATCCTTGTCTTCTTCTAGATGTTTCACCCACAGTTAGATTAATACCCTTTAATTATTTTAATTTCCTAAGTTTAGACTTAGGGAACCATTAAAAATAGTTAATTACTTTAATAAAACTGTCTTTGGGTGGAATTTCGCAAAACAATTTCTGGGTAGTGTGGAATGCATGTGTCCAAGCCTCCCTGCAAATTTTGAGGCTTAGAACACATCCAATGCTACCAGAAATCAACAATGAGGTCCAATGAATTATTGACTGTGGTTTACCTTCAGCATCCAATTTTTGTAAAGGAAACTTGAACCTTTCTGTCTCATGATATAAAAATAAGTAAATCAAAAATGACTAGTGCTTGAATGACCCTTCAGCACTAAACTTTAAGAATTGATCATGAATTGCATCGGAAAGACACTGACTATAATTGAACATGATTGAAGGTTTTTTACCAGAAGAAAACACTGATAAGAAGCCCAAAATTACTTCATCAACCCATTGATCCTTGGGATATCCTAACAGACAAGAAACTAAGGAAATAACCTGCCTAGACATCTCAGGGAACATTGCAGAGGGATAAGGTGGGTTTGTTATGGGTAATTCTAAATTTTCTGGTAAAAAAGACTCAATGATATGCGCTCTTTCTGAAAAAGAAAGTTTCTTGTAAATCTCCATAAGAGCATCAGTGGAAAAAGGATGAAGGGAGTCCTGAGGGTTTAACTGGAGGGCCTGGCAAATTGACTCAGAGGTTATGTAGAAAAGAGTCTCATTATTTTGAGCAATTACAACTCTTTGACTAGGAAGGTATGTGAAAATTTGCTGCAATAATTGATTTATTTCTCCTACTTATTTATGATAAGTTATTTACCAATACTTTAAAAAATACCAAAATAAATTCAGTTGCAGAATTCAGAAACTAGAACTGAAAATTAAACAACAAGAGAAACATTAGCATATGAACAATCACATTGACACACTTGTTTTAGACAATCGTCCCTGGAAAAACCCAATGTGGGAAAACTGGTGCAACAAATCTGAGGATTCTTATTATTGGCAGTAAATATCTGAATACAATCTAGGATGCTCATCTAGCAATCCTTTACAGAGAAAATACTGGCGGAAAATCTGAGTGAGTTTTACCTCACTTCACCCAGTAGAATTTCGATTGATCCAGCACAAGACTGGCTACCCCGACTATTTATGCTCTGGCTCTGCGTTGACCCTGCGTCATCTTCTCTACCCTCTGCGTTAGCTCTCCCAGTAGTTCTGACAGTTCTCGACAGTTTCGGCTATTGCGGCAGTTCTGGATTCTGCGTGACAGGCAGCTTTTCTGCTCTGCGCTGGCCCTTCTGGATTTGCGACAGGACTGCGTGGGCCCAGACTAACCCAACGTTAACTCTCCCGGCTACGGTATTGCTTCTGTGCAAGCTCTCTCCGCTTCTCTGTTCTGTATTTTCCAGAATGTCCTTCTCCTGGATTCTCTCTGCCCCTCAGCTACAAGATCTCCCCAATCGATTTTCCTCCTGAGAACTTCTCACCTCAGAAAATCGATTTCCTCAATCTCTCTGTGTGTTTCCAAATGAACCCCAAGCCTCCATTTTATACTTTTCTTGTTGAGTCTTCAACGGCTGAGATTAAGTCTCTAATCAACGGCTAAGATTAAAACATGACTTGATCCGCCTTCTAGATCATTGTCACCCATATTTTGATTAATATCCATTAATATTTGAATTTCCCTAAGTTTAGACTTAGAAACTCCATTAAAAATATTAATTATTTTATTAGAATACAATCCGGGTGGAATTTCACCAAACAGTTTCTAGGTTTTTTAGAACTCATGTGCCTTAGCTTCTCCATCAATTTTCAAGGCTAGAGCACTTCCGATGCTACCAAAAACCAACACTCCCTCTTAACGAGGAAAGTGCTCTAGCAACAATGTCCACCTTCATGTTGCTCTGTTTCCGAAGCATCTCCTTTCTGCACTGCTGCTGCCGCCAACACTGTGCTACTGCTGCTACTGTACTACGGCCCATGACACTACCACTGCCACTGCTGCATCTGTACTACAACTCCCTCTCAAACGCTGCATCATTCTATTGAAAGGAATTTTCCAACATACCCATCTGTTCCCGAAATTGAACAAACTTGGCTCTTCCTTGAGCCTTGGTGAATATGTCTGCCCCCTGATTTCCTGTGGGAGTGTAATCCAGCTGTACCGCTCCACGCTGATGTCTGCCCCCTGATTTCCTGTGGGAGTGTAATCCAGCGCTACCGCTCCACGCTGAACACAATCTCTGATAAAGTGACACCGAATATCAATGTGTTTGGAGCAATCATGAAATACTGGATTTTCAGATAGCTTGATACAACTCTGATTATCATAGAAGATCCTTGACGCTTCCATCCTTCTTCTGAATAGATTTACAAGTAGTTTCCTAAGCCATATGGCTTCACATGTTCCTTTACTAGCCTTGTACTTACCTACGCTGCCATTTGCAACATACTTGATCTTGTAGATGAACCTACAACTGATCTGTTCTCTGGTCTTGGTACAATTTCCCAAACATCATTTATCATGATAGAACTGTACTCTTCTACCATGGCATCCACCCATACTTGGTGTTGTACGGTTTCTTGAAAACTAGAGGGTTCTTCGACCTAAGCTACCAATGCTTGGTACCTGTCAAGTTGTCTACGTTGCCTTTTCTCAACTCTAGGAGCTTGAACGAATTCCTCTGCATCCATAAGAGTCCGTCGTACTTCTCGGCTAGTTCTTCCACTGGTGGTGGGAGGTTCCATCTGTTCCTCTTCCTGTACCTGCTGTGACACTCCTGGCTCCCCTTCTCTTGAGGAGATGCTAGTACAGGTCACTGTGCTTGAACCAGATGCTTGTCTTCCTGCCAGATCTGATCCCTGTTGCTGGACTAGAGGAGCATCCTCATCCTATTCTTCAAATGGCATCTCACGAGATTTCCTAAAGGCTCTATCTTCCATGAACTTCTCATCCCACCTTACTACAATCTTTCTGCTGCTCGGAATGTAGATCCGATACGCCTTTGAAGTCTCGTTGTAACCTACTAGATACCCAACTTTAGCAGTCTGCTCTAACCTGCTCCGCTTCTCTTCTGGAATATGGCAATAAGCTACACTTCCGAATATTCTGAGGTGACTTACTTCTGGCTTCTTTCCCGTGAAAGCTCCCTATGGTGTCTTCTTTCCTAAAGCCCTGTGAGGAGTTCTATTCTGAATGTGTACAACTGTGTTGCATTCTTTTGCCCATAAAAACTTGGGTAGATTCTGATCATATAACATTGCCTTTGCTGCTCCAACAATAGTTTTGTTCTTCCTTTCTGTGACTCCATTTTGTTCTAGATTATAGGGTGCTATCCATTCTCTTTGGATCCCTTCTCTTGCACAGAAATTAGTGAAGTTCTTATACGTGTATTCTCCACCATTGTCTGAGCGCAATATCTTGATCTTCCTTCCTGTCATGTTTTCTCTTAGAGCCTTAAACTCTTTAAACCGATCAAAGACCTCATCCTTGGTTCTCAAAAAATATATCCAAGTTTTCCTGGAATGGTCATCTATGAAGGTAACAAAATACTCAGCGCCACTGATGGCCGTTGTATACATCGGACCGCAAATGTCTGAGTGTATTAACCCTAATACACTCTTAGCTCTATTGTTGCTTTTGGAATACGCTGCTCTGGCATACTTACCTAGCATGCAACCTTTGCATGTATCATCATGCTTGGTAGTAAGCGCTGGAACCCCCCTAATAGTTTCCTTGAGCATCCGTAATGCCCCATGATGTAAGTGTCCCATCCTCCTATGCCACAACTCATTTAATTCTTTCTCTCCATCGACATTACTGCTTTTCAGTGCCATAGGAGACTCAAGTTGCAACTTGTATAATTTGTTGCTTTGAGTTCCAATCTGGGCCCTCTTTTTCCACCTTGGATGCTTGACATATACTCTATTACCAATGAAGTATACAATGTAAATCATATCCCTTATCTTGTAATCGAGAGAGAAAAATCAAATTCATTCCCATACTTGGCACATGCAGTACATTCGTGGCCCGAGGACTATCTCCTACTGTTGTCTGGAATATAACGATTCCTTTTCCTACTGGGGTGCACTTCATCCTGTTACCCATTGTGATTTGAAAGTTCATCTGTTCCTCCTGATAGATCTAGAAATATTCATGTTCTCCACTCATCTGAACTGAATCCCTGCTATCAATGTACCAGTCCTCGGCTGATGCATAACTTGATAGGCAAGCAAACTCCTCTTCCAGCTTGGAAGCTAATTCGGAAATATTTTGGTCCCTACTGTTCTCCATGCCCTTTTTCTTTGCTTCCATCTTGCCTGAACCTTGCTCTGATACCATGTTAAAATTTGCTGCAATAATTGATTTATTTCTCCTATTTATTTATGATAAGTGATTTACCAATACTTCAATAAATACCAAAATAAATTCAGTTGCACACTTCACAAACTAGAACTGAAAATTAAACGGCAAGAGAAACATCAGCATATGAACAATCACATTGACACACTTGTTTTTAGATAATCGTCCCTGGAAAAACCTAATGTGGGAAAACCGGTGCAGCGGATCTGAGGATTCTTATTATTGGCAGTTAATATTTGAATAAAATCTAGGATGCTCATCTAGCTATCTTTTACAGAGAAAATACTGGCGAAAAATCTGGGTGAGTTTTACCTCACTTCACTTGGTAGAATTCCAGCTGATCCAACACAAGACTGGCTACCCCAGCTATTTCTACGCTGGCTCTGCGTTAGCCTTGCGTCACCTTCTCTGCCCTCTGCATCAGCTCTTCCGGCGTTTCCGGCAGTTCCCGGTAGTTCCAATAGTTCTCTGCAGTCCCAATAGTTCCCGGTAGTTTCGGCAGTTCTGGATTCTCCGTGACAGGCAACTTTTCTGCTCTGCTTGGCCCTTTTGGATCTGCGTTAGGACTGCATGGGCCCAGACTAACCCAACGTCAGCTCTCTCGGCTACAGCGTTGCTTCTCTGCAAGCTCTCTCCGCCTCTCTGTTCTGTATTTTCCAGAAAGTCCTTCTCCCGGAGTCTCTCTGCCCCTTAGCTGCAAGATCTCCCCGATCGATTTTCCTCTTGAGAACTTCTCACCTTAGAAAATCGATTTCCTCAATCTCTCTATGTGTTTCCAAATGAACCCCATGCATCCTTTTTATACTTTTCTTGCTGAGTCTTCAACGACTGAGATTAAGTCTCTAAGCAATGGCTAAGATTAAAACATGACTTGGTCCAGCTTCTAGATCATTCTCATCGATGTTTTGATTAATACCCATTAATATTTTAATTTTCCTAAGTTTAGACTTAGGAACTCCATTAAAAATATTAATTATTTTATTAAAATACAATCCAGGTGGAATTTCACTAAACAGTTTCTAGGTTTTTTAGAACTCACGTGCCTTAGCTTCTCCATCAATTTTCAAGGCTAGAGCACTTCTGATGCTACTGAAAACTAACAAGGTATCGGGCTCCACACCAGGTGACAAATTCTGGAAAATGGTATGTCTGAGGGAAACAAAACTGAGGAAGTAAGGATTCCCAGAAAGAAAACTCATCACTGGCATCTTCATATTTCTGAAACGCCCAATTGTGAAGCTTGTACAAGTCGAATTCACAATTGGTTTCAACAATTTTGAAATGAGTGTCAATAAGGGGCAGTTCGTCTAAATTGATCACAAGGGGGTAATAGAGGATTTTCTACAGACACTTTAGGTTTTCCTTTATGGCTAGCCATTTGGGAAAAATAAAATTGCTCGGAAATAGCGATGATTGAAGGCTGCTATTCGCTGGAATTCACTTGTGGTGTTGTTTAGAAGCTCTGGTTGCAGGTAGAATGACAAAATAATCTGGTTTGGGGGAATAACAACTTTTATCAAGGAAATAATAACGGCATTGCGTTAGCTTAACCATTAATGGCGCAAAAGATTTAATGCTTGTGAATGTTGGTGGGAGAATTAAATGATGTAACAGTCGCCTAATAAATTTAACGGGAGGAATAGTCATGGCTAAATGTATCAGAATGTTGGCAGAAGGTGAAAATGACGAGAATAATGGTGGAGTATTGGCGGAAGGAGATGAGTGGTTTGCCGGGGGGCGGGGGGCAGTCGCTGGCGGTTTATGGTTTCGAGCGAGGGGGTACTACAATACATAAATAGAGGACATGTAGCAAAAGCGGAGTCAAGTGAAACCGCTTTGCAGACCACCACCCCCCCATTAATTTTCAGGAATGCAAGGGGTCCTGCAATGCGTCGGAGGCCGTTGATCTTGGCGCGCTTTATCGTGACCGTTGAAAGATGCAATGAAATTAAGTCTTCGGTGGACGGTCAATCAAATCAACTTTATTACAAATAAAAACAATTATTTAAATTGTTAAATAAAATAAAAGAGCGGCATTTAAATGTGCTCGCTTATTCAAAGGGCATTTTTTTTTTCTTTTTATTTTATTTTCTTCCCTTTTTATTTTTCATTTCTTTCTTTTGATTTTGATTTTGATTTTTCTATTCTTTTCTTATTTTTATTTCTCTGCTTTTTTCTTTTTATTTTAATTTTTATTTTTGAAAATAAAAGGAAATGTACAAACTATTACAAGGGTAAAAATAAGTTACAGCAGCTGCAAAGGCACACAGGGTGCTGCAATTGTGGATACAGTGACAGGGGTTGAAGAAGGGTTCATTCGTAACCCATTTGAGTGAGCAGTCATCCAAATTCGGTTCAAGGAGCAATTACAACCAAGCCAAAGAGGTGACAGGTATATCGTGAGATTTTGGAGAACTGGGAAGGGCTGTAGTAGTCATCAAGGTGGAACAAAAGACCATTATCGTACCTGTGCCATCAGTGGGCATCTTAATAAATTAATAGAGGTGGAGTATTGCCTGAGTAACCGTTTAATTTCCAGATTGAATTGACAGTTTCAAATTGATATCTATTTAAGCTAAAGACAGGCCAAGCATGTACATGCAGTCCATTCCTTGAAATAAAATGCAGTAATCTTATCTATTCTTCTTGTTTTGTTTTGTCGTAGAAATTTTACATGCATACAAAAGTTGTTAAAAAATTCATAAAAACAATATAAATAATCAAAATTCAAAGTACGAGGTACACAAGAAAACTATACCAATCTTAGTCAGTAGTTGGTGAAGGACATTGCATGAAGCATTCTACAGACTTGTTTGGGATCCTAGTCTAGGTGTATAGATTGCTTGAGGACAAACAATTTTTGGAAGGGAGGACTGTAATGTCCTTTTTTTTGGGCATTGGTATTGGAGAGCATCTCAGTAGCCTATGATACAAATTAACATTAATTGTAGGCTATGAGGGAATTAATTAATTAATTGACAGTGGCGAAAAAAGAGAATATTAAAAAGTCACTTTATTTAATAAAGGAAAAGAGATCCATGGTATTCAGATGACCAATGGTATTCAGACGACCCATGGTATTCCAATAAGCCATCATAATAAAAAGAGAAGTATGAGCTCATAGGGGAGATGTGTAGAGGATTTGGTGAAATGTTTTGTGGCTCTCTGAGCATTTGTAACCCCGAGTGTGGATCATCTTCGGGGGTGAGACTATCCTCCCTAGGGATCTAACTGTTCTCTAGTTTCGTTGGTTAAACATCCACCCTAGCTAGTTTGATGGGGGAATCATTTTAGATTCTCTGTTGGCGTTTAAAGGAGGAAGGAGGATCCAATTGCAGCAGTCTCCAGGAGTCTGGGTTTTTACAGCAGCTCACATCACCATAAGCTAGGTTTCCAGTAAATCAATTTTGGCATTTAGAACAGTTGTCAGCATGTACTTTTCTTATTATAATAAACAAAATATTTGGCTGTGTTTATTGCTTCATATCTTTGCATCTGGTTGATCTATTTTTCTGTGGCATTTTTATGTGGAATTTATCCATGGAAATTCCCTGAAGAGAAAAGTTATCGAAGTTTATAAAATAATTAAAAATGGATATTACAAGCTTGGTGACATTGGTGAAGCCATCTGAACATGTCAATTTAGTATAAATGTTGAATTGGGAGTGCAAAATCTATAGCGACTTGAGGCACTTCAAACCCTTCAAAAAATCTAGTTAACACGATCGAATTTGGAGACTATCATTTCATAATTTGCCAATTTACACACATGCTTTACTTGACCTTTTCACTGAGACGACCAAGCAGACATGTCTATTCCTTGCAAGAGCTTAAATAAATGAACCAGGATTGCTTTGGTGCCACTGTCTTTCAGCAATACAATCAATTCTTTGACTTGCTTGATGACATTATCCTCCTTTATCTGGCACCAACATTGAGAAGACCTAGAAGTCAAATGAATAGTATTAAATTCTCCAGATGTCTCTGTACTGACCTTTTGGTCTTGTAATTGGTTAATGACCTGTAGATCAACCTGTATTACTTTCTTTTGCTGCAGTGGACGAGACTATAGGGGCAGTTTCCTTTGTTAGATTATGACGGTAACATTATTGCTTGTTGTTTCTCAATTGTCTCTGACTATTATATTATTTGATTTAAATGTGACTGCAGGAAAGGTGATGGAGGCACTTCATATTCCAAGGGGTGTTCAGCGTGTGCTTTTTAGGACATTAAACACTGATAGGTAGCTTCTTTTTCTTATCACCTCTCTTTTCTTCAATTTTCATAGATCATGTCCATGATCCATATCCAATAGAGTTTATGTCCATGATCCATATCCAATAGAGTTTTTCTGCATGAATATGAATGTGCATGTTATGAGTTTTGTAATTTTATGTAGATACATATGTGTAACAGACACCCATAAAAATTTCTTCATATTCTAAATAAAGGAAGAATGACCAGAGAGTTTCATTAGTTCTGTCCAAACACAACAATAAAACAAATTGTAAATACTAAATGCTCTGTATTCCAAACTGTCATTCGTTGGTCATTCAGCATCCAGCCAAATTTTACTATTTTAATTTTCACATGAGCCACACTACAATCAAGATGGAAGATGAGCCGAAACATGATCTGTACTGTTACTAAAACCTTCATAAATTCAGAATTTAAGAACTTTAATATAGATATTATTGGTTCATGCTTTATAAGTCTTTGGTTCAAACTTCAACGTTTCAAACTGAACTATACCTTCACTTTTATAGAATATATGTCTTGTGTTATACAGAAAATATTTAGAATGAGAGGATTTTTGTTTTTAAATATGTATCAACAAAGAACATTTACATAGAGCAGAAATATATCCAAGAAAATGTGTACAAGGTGTAGAAATTTTGTTTCTTGTAGCTCCACCCAGTTTCAGTTTGTTTTTCTCATCATGCTTAATGCCCACATCCCATGGTTAATTGCTGATTTAAACATGAATATAAAATTCAAAAGAAACACTAGAAGCTACTGCTACTCTTGTACACTTCAGCTGATAATTTCACAGGCATGCACATAAATTTTTGGACAGTGTCTTTTTGGTCAACACGACCCTGGAAAAACCCCGAAGGGAAAACCAGTTTGGAAGAGGATATTATTTGCTTTTAATCTCAAAGAATTATTACAGCATTAATTACACAGGGGTACTTATCTCTCCCCTTGGAATTGAGCCTGTTCCGTGAAATTCAAGCTGCTGTTTTGGAAATTTGAGCCACTGTCCAGACCTCTGCCCCTTGAACTGCATGCCACTGTCCAGACATTTTCCCTTGAATTTTGTGCCACAGAACAGCAACTAATGCCCTTGAATGCCCTGCTTTCCTAATATCGATGAAGCAGCAACAACATTTTGGTATTCAAGATTTATCATAGCAGTGATCATGACATCATCTCTTGGCTAGAGACAGTCATCTCGTGCAACGTCCAAACAATCATACTTATAACAGTGCAATACATAACACTAATTTTGCATTTGGTCATGCTCACACAAGTTGTTCATATTATTTTTTCCATATCATGACTTTCAATGCATATGATTGGTGAGATACATTTTTCAGATCACAGCTTCAAAGTATGATGCAGAATCTTCAGGGATTGATTAAAATCTTACATATCAAACTTCATACGAGAATCTTGGGAAATGTTGTGAACATCCCAATAACATCCCGATTTTATCACAAAATCACGATTTTTTGGTCAAGCCAATGTTTGCTGATTTTTACCGATATTTTGATGGTATATTAAGTTTGCCGATGTTTGTTGATTTTTACCGATATCTTCCCGATTTTTACGATTTTTTGGTTTTCCAGACCCTTGCTGATTTTATCCCAAGGCAAATGTTTGCAACAATGATTTCGGTCTTGTTACTCACCATTTTGTGGGTGATATCCCTAGGAGAATTTTTTTTCTCCAAGATGGTCCTCAGCTGGCAGCCAGCAGCCCCTTGCAGGCACCAACTAGCTCATTGTGTCATTTCTCCGCCACCTGAGCCAACCATGTGGTCCCTCGCCCATCTTCCATGATCGTATGTTTGAAGGTGGGCCTCCCGAACCTAAAGATATGCCTTGTCATTTGGTAATTGAGTATTGTAGTTTACTTATCATGGACATGGATTAATGGGGGGATTCAGCGGAAAAAATGGGTTAGGTCTATGCCCTTGTCCCCTAGACCCCTTTTGGATATTAACCTTGTATTCTGGTCCAGTGGGATGTCTTTTACTGACCATTTGGCTTTAGGGATGGTATTTCATGGGAAACCCCGATTTTGGTTGCGTCACCCCACTCCCTCATCTGCCTATATTACCCTCTTTCCACTCATTATTACCTCATTCATCATTTCTCCCACCTGGGTCCACATTCCTCCACTGGGCCCACATAGGGTTAGCTCGCCCCGTCCCCTTGCCCACACTTTGGGTCATGGCCTAGAGTGGTGCCCGGAGGTTGATGCATCTATGAAGAAAGATAAAAGCATATTTGGCCACATTCAATAGGAAAATGTACCACAAAATGCAAAATATGGTTGGGACAAACACAATTAGCATGTGGGAAAAAGCCAAGGCATGAGCTCTACCAAATCATCGTGGCCATCACCCTAGTTCCTACGTGGTCTAGAACTTTCTTCATCATATAGGAACCCATGATTGTCACATCCCTTGGTGGGCAATGAACCGCCCCACCTTAAAAGGGGGTATTCACTGCTATATCTTATACATCATGCTCTTACCCCTTTGAGACCTGAGCAACTAATCAAAGAAAATCATAAAAAGGCAAAAGGCATATAAAAAAGTATGGAAAAATCAAGCCCGGGGCACCTCATGTACCATGATTGCTCCCTCCTATACATTATACACCCAAGTGTGGGCTTCCCTCTTATTAGCCACCCTTGTACCCCAGCATGTGACCCAGGGTGGTCCGTTCTCATCCCCTTCTTCATTCACCTATCTGTCACATGCCATCACCTTTTGAAGGATGTACCTTGACTATTGCCCCTTTTAGAAGTAGAAACCACCTAACAGGATTATTTGTTAACCCAATTTGGAGTTTAGGACCGTGAAACCCATTATGGAAGGGCAGACCATTATGAAGTCCCCACCTACGGTCCATGATTTGGTAAGCTCATTTACTTGATTTCTCTAATGGCTTGTTGTATTGGAAGGCTAGGGGATGCATTGGATCTTATGTAGAATTGCAGATGGTCCCCATTCTGGGTTTGGTCTCCCTATACGGTGTCCTAATCCTCTAGAAGGCTACATTGGCACATGTAGGGTGTGCATTGAGAGCCATGGGCCTCTACAGCAACAAAAAACACTCCATGGATCCCCACAACTATTTTGAGATTGCTCGTGGTTCACTTATTGAACGAGGAAGATGCACCTGATTCATCATGCCCAGCTGGCCCCAAATTTACACCATACACTTAGCAGATGATCCAGGACTTGCATGATGATGTGGCATCACCTACACCATCATCCTAGCCTTTGTAGGCGGCCTGCAGGCATCTTCGATTTGTTTGGAGACCCATGAGGACACTTGTGTGCCCCCACATGTCATTTGGAGCACAAGTAGTTATTACAAGGGGCCAACCCATTGTCCACTGCCTTTGTGGGTCATATTCTTCATTGTGGCACCCATGGACCTCATTAGGCCTCTTAGAGGGCCTTATGATATGCATAGATCATTATTATTTAACCTCTTGAGAGGTTTACTTTTTCATTTATGAGCTAGTATGGTGGGCTTGTCACCAAAAGTTAAATTAGTAGAACATTATTGTATTTTTGGGGCTTATGTAGGCCAAGGAGGCTAATTCAAACTCCTAAGTTGGGTATAAATACAAGTGAGATGAGCTCATTTGCTCATCATCACTTTGGATTGCATCTCTCTCTTCTTTAGAGAATGTCACACTTTTTCTGGAGGATGAACTGGAGCTTTATGGATGAGTTTTGATGGCTGGGTATTAGTCTATCTACTCTTAGAGCTTCTCTCTTGTCAATTGTGAATGGTTGGATATATTCTGTTACATGTAAGTACATGCTTTTAATGTTATTCTTGTTTTACTTTGTCATGTACATTGGACTGGGATTTTCGTTGTTCTAGGGCTAATTGCTGCATGCATTTACTGCTTAAAATTGTGGAATTTTGTCTCTATTATAGCATCTCTCAATGTAATATGAACAAAATCTCCTAGGGGTAATTCTATCAAATAATTTGACCTTGATAAGCCATTCCCTTTGCACATCGAAGTATAAAAGCTGCAAGATTGCTTCTCCTTGACCTAGAAGGCCAACGAAGTGGTCTTGAGGCTTCTTTGAATGGGAATCAAGAAATCCTACTCATATTCATCATAGACTTCATTTTCCCAAATATTAAGGCACTGATCTACCAAAAAGTGGTCATCAAAAATCACATTCTTTCACCTTCTTCCAGGTCTAGCCAGGTTGGGGCACTGGGAATCAAGAAATCCTACTCATATTCATCATAGACTCCATTCTCCCAAAGACTAAGGCATTGATCTACCAAAAGGTGGTCATCAAAAATCACATTCATTCACCTTCTTCTAGGTCTAGTCAAGTTGGGGCACCTAGGGCATAAATTTCTCGACAAGCTAGCCCTCCAAAAAGTTCGATCTCCCATGGTCTCCTCCGTTGGTGTTTCCTAAAGTTCTCCTCCAATTTTGAAGCCATCCGAATGGTGTTGGGAGAAAAGCCAAGCCCTAGCTTCGAGATCGAACATTGCCTTAGCATCCCTAAGGTTAGTACCTCATAGGATCAAATCAACACCTTCAAGTGAAAATTCTTTCTTTGATCCTTTCCCTACCTTGTCTAGGGTAAGAACATTATTGGTTGCTATTACTCATTCTTCCTATTCTAGACCGGGTCCACTTGGTCCCGTGTGGTCCCATTCCTTTGAAAAGATAATTCTTCAAGAACCATCCGGGATACCAATTACAATAAGGATTTTAGGGATTGGGAAGTTCCTTCATAAGTCATATCGCATAAACCCAACCCTTAAATTCTCCCTTCCTTTCCCTAGAAGACATCGCACTTTGTTTAAAAGGCAAGCAAGCCTCATCTTTCTAACTCTTCCGGGAAAGGAATTGTTGGGGTCACTCCACATCATTTCATTGACTTATCCTTCATCCATGACTCCATCATACCCGGGTCTCCTCCCATCGGTGAAAGTCCGTAAATAGAAGGGAGCGTTAGCTGAGGTGACAGTGGGCGAAGTTTCCATTTGCTGCCCTTGCCCTAACATTTTCCCTTTAGGTCCCCTACTAGTTTGAGCAGTAACATTTTGGTGCTGTTGCAGGGGACACGAAATGTGTGTTTTGTTCCCCATACGACATATTGACATAACATTATTGGCGACTCCATTGGAAGAACGAATCCCTAGTTATTCATTGAACTTTAAGGTTGATGCTTGTAGGGTGAAGCAAACATTTTTCTAGGCATCTTTAATTTCGCCTTGGCGACTCCTACATATTTTTCATGTATACCTCAAATATGTTGTCATTCTTTGATAAATTTTGCCACTTGGACATTGCTAGCATCCTTGGGCATCCTTATCATGTCGCAGGAAGGATGGTACGTGGGGTGCCCGTGTTTGATGGTGATCCACCCTCCGCAATTGATCACATAGAAATATTTAATGCACATGCTTCAAGAGAGAAGGTTGTCCACCAAGATGTCCTTATGTTATTGTTCATGGGATCTCTCGGTGGTCATAACTTATGGCTACATGATCATGAACCTAGGAGCATCTCATCTATTGAAGAGTTCGTTGATGGATTTCTTAGACATTTTCAAGTACACCCTGCATTAAGCATCCAAGAGGAAGCCTTCATTGAGCATCATCAAGACATTAAGAATTTAGGTAATGAG
The DNA here is from genome assembly GCA_000404065.3 of Pinus taeda. Taxonomy (NCBI): domain Eukaryota; kingdom Viridiplantae; phylum Streptophyta; class Pinopsida; order Pinales; family Pinaceae; genus Pinus; species Pinus taeda. The sequence goes on from APFE030988236.1 coordinate 152,776, forward strand.
CAGGAAGACGAGTCCTCCTTGGGTCCGCATGATGAAAATGATGATTTTGAGGATACATGTGTTAGTAAGGATGAATTCATGGAAAGCGAAATTGAGACCAACCTTACCTTTCTCAAGGATACTACTCCTGATGAATCCTCTTTTGAAAACCTTTTGAGAGATGATCCGATTGGCCCCTTGGAAGATGACATTGAAGATTATTTCCACATTGAAAAGGAGAAATGAAAAATTGGTCTTCCCTTTACGACACCGAAAAGGATGATGAAAATGAAATTGGTCTTCCCTTCCCCTCAGGCACTGTTTATGATGATATACCCATTGGTACCCTTGGGAAGGAGAATCTTCATTTTCATTTGCATAAAGAGGGGCAGTTGGAAGTGATCAATCTTCCTTTTTGGAGAAACCAAATCCTTGATACTGAGGAAATTGATAAGGCTCCCACTTCTCCTGAGTATGATTCTATGTTCAAATCACTTGAGCCTTTAGATTATGATTTTGGGAAAGCACAATCTGTTGAATACAATATTTCTTTCTCCCTTTTTCCTAATGGTCATCATCTTAAGTCTTCATCAAGTGATTCCCTCACCCCTGATCATATGATCTCTAGTAACTGTGAGCCCTTCCCCCCTCCCGATTATTGTGTCAAGGAAAAGGCCTTCATTGATCATACTTTCCTCCTTGGATTCACCCTCAGGGTTTTGATCACTCCATAGTTTCCCCTCTGCAGTGTAATCATCATGTGCAATCCCCTTGTGTTTCTCCATCTTGTTGGCCTCCCTTTCCTACTAATCATAACCCAATGAAGGCCATAAGCCATGACATTAATAATAAAAACAATGGTGGAAGTGATATGCCAGAGGTTTCATCCATCAAGAGTTTATGAGCTTGGTTGTTGACATCTCTATATTTTGGTTTCAAGAGAAGATCTCATGGACTAGACTGCGTCCTTTTCTTCCCTTTTCTCACATAATCATCCATGTGTGGCAACATATTTTCCCACCTCCCACCTACAACATCCTCCATGTGTTTGGATGTGCATTTGCTTTGGGATTTGTTGCATGAGTAATCATATAGGCAGGGATATTTATATTGAATTGATGATATGTTGGTTGCATTGGCTTTATTATTACACTAAATAATAGCTTCTTCATATGCATGTTAGGGTAGCATGCATTGCGTGATGATTTTTGCATTAGAAGCAACATCATATGATATTTCTCATGGTAGATAGATGCATATTTGCATATTTTATTTTCTGTTGATTTTATGGCCTAACATATAGCATGTGCGATCATGAGACGTCGCGAAAGCATGCTACCCCGTGTTTTTCATTTATTATATGTGCAAGTGACAGGTCTATAGTAACCAAGAGATTGTTGGAGTTCTCATGACCTCCCGTTCGAGTAGCTTTGCCCACTTCTTCGAGAGATCACGTCTCAGTTGGAGCCAGATGTTACCCACCATTTTGTGGGTGATATCCCTAGGAGAATTTTTTTCTCCAAGATGGTCCTCAGCCGGCAGCCAATAGCCCCTTGTAGCCACCGGCTAGCCCATTGTGCCATTTCTCCCCCACTTGAGCCAACCATATGGTCCCTCGCCCATCTGCCATGTTCGTATGTTTGAAGGTGGGCCTCCCGAACCTAAAGGTATGCCTTGTCATTTGGTAATTGAGTATTGTAGTTTGCTTATCATGGACACTTCTGCTCATGGATTAATGGGGGGATTCAGCAGAAAGAATGGGTTAGGTCTGTGCCCTTGTCCCCTAGACGCCTTTGGGATCTTAGCCTTGTATTCTAGTCCCGTGGGATCTCTTTTACTGACCATTTGGCTCTAGGGATGGTATTTCATGGTAAACCCCAATTTTGGTTGCGTCGTCCCTTTCCCTCATCCACCTATATTACCCTCTTTCGACTCATTATTACCCCATTCATCATTTCTCCCACCTGGGTCCACATTCCTCCACTGGGTCCACATAGGGTTAGCTCGCCCCTTCCCCTTGCCCACACCTTGGGTCATGGCCTGGAGTGATGCCCAGAGGTTGATGTAGCTCAAAGGAAAGATAAAAGCATATGTGGCCACATTCAACAGGAAAATGTACCACAAAATGCAAAATATGGTCAGGAAAAACACATTTAGCACATAGGAAAACACCAAGACATGAGCTCTACTCCATCATCATGGCCATCACCCTGGTTCCTACGAGTTCTATGAACCTCCTTCATCATATAGGAACCCATGATTGTCCCAACTCCTAGGGCAATGAACCGCCCCACCTTAAAAGGGGGTATTCACTGCTATATCTTATACATAATGCTCTTACCCCTTTGAGCCGTGAGCAATTAATCAAAGAAAATCATAAAAAGGCAAAAGGCATATAAATAAGTGTGGAAAAATCAAGGTCGGGGCACCTCATGTACCACAATTTCTCCCTCCTATACATTATACACCCAAGTGTGGGCTTCTCTCTTATTAGCCACTCTTGTACTCCAGCATGTGACCCAGGGCTGCCCTTTTTCATCCCCTACTTCATTCACCCATCTGTCACATGCCATCACCTTTTGAAGGATGTACCTTGACTATATTGTCCCCTTTAGAAGTAGAAACCACCTAATAGGATTATTAGTTAACCCCATTTGGAGTTTAGGAGACATTGGCACATCCTGAAGCCCATTACGGAAGGGCAGGCCATTATGAAGTCCCCACTTGCAGTGCATGATTTGGTAAGCTCATTTACTTGATTTCTCTAATGACTTGTTGTACTGGAAGGTTAAGGGATGCATTGGATCTTATGTAAGATTGCAAATGGTCTCCATTTTGTTTTTTGGTCTCCCTATACAGGGTCCTAATCCTCCATAGGGCTACATTGGCACATGTAGGGTGTGCGTTGAGAGACATGGGCCTCCATAGTAGATAACACTCCATAGATCCCGACAGCCATTCAAAGATTGCTTATGCTTCACTTATTTGACGAGGAAGATGCACCTAATCCATCATTCCCATCTGGCCCTAGATTTACACCATACACTTGGTAGATGATCCAAGACTTGTACGTTGATGTGGCATCACCTACACCATCATCCTAGCCCTTGTAGGTGACGTACAGACATCTTCGATTTGTTTGGAGACCCATGAGGACACTTGTGTGCCCCCACATGTCATTTGGAGCACAACAGGTTATTACAAGGAGCCAACCCCATGTCCACTGCTTTTGAGGGTACTATTCTTCATTGTGGCACCCATGGACATCATTAGGCCTCTTAGAGGGCCCTATGACATGCATAGATTATTATTTGACCTCTTGAGAGGCTTACTTTTTCATTTATGAGCTAGTTTGGAGGGCTTGTCACCAAAGGTTGAATTATTAGAACATTATTTTATTTTTGGGGCTTATGTAGGCCAAAGAGGCTAATTCAAACTCCTAAGTTGTGTATAAATACAAGTGACATGAGCTCATTTTCTCATCATCGCTTTGGATTGGATCTCTCTCTTCTTTAGAGAATTTCCCACTTTTTCTAGAGGATGAATTGGAGCTTTATGGATGAATTTTGATGTGTGGATATTGGTTTATTTTCTCTTGGAGCTTCTCTCTTGTCAATTGTGAATGGTTGGATATATTATGTTATATGTAAGTACATTCTTTTAATGTTATTCTTGTTTTACTTTGTCATGTACATTGGATTGAGATTTTCGTTGTTCTAGGGCTAATTGCTGCATGCATTTACTGCTTAAAATTGTGGAATTTTGTCTCTATTATAACATCTATCAATGTATGGGCTATGTAATATGAATGAAATCTACTAGGGTAATTCTATCAAAGAATTTGACCTTGATAAGCCATTTCCTTTGCACATCGAAGTATAAAAGCTGCAAGATTGCTTCTCCTTGACCTAGAAGGCTATCGAAGTGGTCTCGAGTCCTCCTTGACTAGGAATCAAGAAATCCTACTCATATTCATCATAGAATCCATTCTCACAAAGACTAAGGCACTGATCTACCAAAAGGTGGTCACCAAAAATCAGGGAAAATTTTAGGGGCTAATATTCGCAAGTGGGTTAATTTTCCATGCTTTTCCCAAAAAAAGGATTCGTTAATTTCCATTTTTTCTAAAAATTATCGTCCAAATTTTATAGTATAAAATTGTTTTACCTTAAAACTCGCCAAAATTTTATATAGAGGCTATATAAAACTATTATAAATTTGAATACTTTACAAAAACATTAACAAACATTTTAACAATTTCATATTATGTATTAGTGAGATTCGCCAAGGTTTCTAAGCTTTAAAATAAATTTCCATCCTTAAGATTTTCCCTGCCAAGGATCACATTCTTTCACCTTCTTCCAGGTCTAGCCAAGTTGGGGCACCTAGGGCATAAATTTCCTGACAAGCTATCCCTCCAAAAAGTTCTATCTCCTAGCGTCTCCTGCATTGGTGTTTACTCAAGGTCTCCTCCATTTTTGAAGCCATTTCGATGGTGGAGTTGGGAGAAAATCCAAGCCCTAGCTCCGGGATCAAACTTTGCCTTAGCATCCCCAAGGCTAGTAACTCATAGGATCAAATCAACACCTTCAAGTGAAAATTCTTTCTTTGATCCTTTCCTTACCTTGTCTAGAGTAAGAACATCATTGGTTGCTATACTCATTCCTCCTATCATTGACCCGGTCCACTTGGTCCTGTGCGTTCCCATTCCTTTGAAAAGACAATTCTTCAAGAACTATCCAGGATACCAGTTATAATAAGGATTTTCAGGATTGGGAAGTTCTCTCATAAGTCATCCCATAAACCCAACCCTTAAATCCTCCCTTCCTTTCTCTAGAAGAGATTGCACTTTGCTTAAAAGGAAAGCATGTCTTATCTTTCTCACTCTTCTGGGAAAGGGATTGTTTGGGTCACTCCACATCATTTCATTGACTTATCCTTCATCAGTGACTCCATCATATACTGGGTCTCCTCCCATCGATGAAAGTCTGTAAATAGAAGGGAGTCTCAGTTGAGGTGATAGTGGGCTAAGTCTCTATTTGTTGCCCTTGCCCTATCATTTGCCCTTTAGGTCCCTTGCTAGTTTGAGCGGTAACAGGGCCTTCTAGTCGCTAAGAAGATATCCATGAGTACCATAAAGATACATACCAAATCAATCAGGTCGGCTTTAATACATGACATCCTTCTTATATGTATAGGACCTTTCGAGTTGACATCAATTGACTTCTGAATTGACAAACTCAGAGATTAAGCTATTAGGTTGAAGTATTTCAGGTTCCCTAGAGAATTATACGACCTCTCCTTTTGGGTCAACCAAATGAATTTTAAAAGGATCATCATTTATGAACTTCATTTCACTGTAAGGCATTCTCAGCGATACTTTTCTTCTTCTTTTACTATATCAATGAGTTGACTCCTCCAATGGCTAATATATTTCCAATGATTCCCCAAGAAGCATACCCTTTTTCATATTGATTTGTTTTACCAAAAGCTTTGGCCACCATGTATCGTTTATGAAGTACATATCCTTTTATAAACTGAATGTTGCAGCTCTCATAGACATGTGAATTCAACTGATCTCAGTATTTTCTGGCCTGTTTGAATTAGGTATGTTTGAGACCATAGCTTTGGAGTCTGGACATTCATATTTCTCTTCGCATATGAGATATGGTTGTGGGCTAGAGATGTGAATTCCCTTGATCATTTTAGAAGGAAATTGCAAATGAGACCAGATCCTTCCTCAATGAAGATTTTTTGTCCAATTCAAAACAAACACAAAATTTACAACAACATATCAATCTCATAAATTTGAAGAAGGAAATACGCATACACAAAATTGCTACATCTACCACTTTATAACTAGTTTAAAAAATTTGAGTGATCCACACACTACTTAGAGCATAGCTCTCTGGAAAAATAGAAAATCTAATTTGCTTCAACTGCTTCAATGCTCAAAACAAGATAGGAACTCATACTTTACCCACATGCTTCAGGAAGCTCCAAGCCACAGGCTTAGCGTTCAACAGTTTCACAGAACTTGCATGCTTTGTTGATAACTTCCATCCACAACTTTGAACGTGTCCATTACACTTTGTAATGAAATCGGGATCCTGATCTCGTGAAGGTAAGGTAGCAAAGTATTTCAACGAGGATGACAATGAATTATCATCAGTCACGCATGAAAGCGGTCACACATTGTCCGCACTATTACAGTTGCTTGCATCCAAACCTTGGCACTAAGCTCCACAATTTGTCGATATTCTCCTTCATGTAGATACAGTTCCATGAATTCCATTTCCGAGGTCAAAAGAACAACCAAGATTCAATTTTGAATGACATAAGCATTCCAACTGTGGTGAGTGTTGGGTGAGTCTTTGGCGTTGTTGTTGTTGCCCTTCTACAAGGAGGATCAGATCAATTCATGAAATATAGCTCACAAGAAAGACAATGTCACCAACATAAACACTCTTTATCATTTCCACAATCTTTTGTGTTTTTACCCTATGATTGCCATAATCTTTGGATGAGTTGAACAATATTACCAAACGAACCACAATCTTTCATGTGTGTGTGTGTATATATATATATATATATATACATCCCATAACTTCGTAGACCTTTGCATATGCAAAGATTCGAGCTTCAAAATTTCATACGAAAAATAGGTGACTCATCCTTGATTACAAAGTTAATTCTGGACCACAGAGATAACTTCGCTTTGAGGCAATTCGGACCTTAACATAGAATCAGAAATAATGATTTCTTGATTTCGTTCTAGACCCTTTTGACCTTCTTAACCACCTTCGCTTCATCACAAATATTTAGAGCAGAGGATAATCCAGACTTCGCATTGTTCATAGGGCTCTTAGATTTGCGCACTCCTTTAAAGAGAACTTAGATTATTATTAATAAACATAGGACACTAGGAAATCTTGGATGCCTCAGAACCAGACTTCCTTATTTATGCAAATTTGCACAGTGTTGATTTGGGGTATCATTGGATGTGCTCCAGACCTCAAATTTTGCAAGGAGGCTTGGGCACATGTATTCCAAAGAACCCAGAAAGCGTTTTAGGAAATTCCACCCAGAAACGATTTTATTAAAATAATTAATATCTTTTAATGGGACCCTGAGCCTAAACTTAGGAAGTTAAAAATATTAATGGTTATTTGTCATGTCCCTTCTCAAACACATTTGTAACAAGGTGTTTCTACACATTTTTGCACAATTTTGGCTAAGGGAAAGAACCCAACATTTTCGACTTAGGTACTTAGGAGGAAATTCGACTTAATTTGGTTGCTAGTGGAAGGTGGGGACCACCCACGTGGGAATTCAAACTAGGCCATTCAAATGGTTTGGAGGAAATTCGAAGTGCTGGATGGAGGGGTCCACATGAGGCAAGGAAGGCCCACAAAGATAAAAGGAGGAGATAACTCTCATTTGGATGGATTCTTACACCTTGTAATCAAAATCACTTGATTGTTCGTTTTGCTGTTTAGCTGAGTCAACTCGCTATTTAGCCACGAATATCTCAAGCGGGAGATTCAACCTCTACTTCCGGGGACCATCCGTGCCCACCCTAGAGAGGCAGTTCCATAAGTATTTCAGGAGTTCCAGGAGTGCGTTACGACACTACCATTCAGCTACAATAGGGAGTGCGTATTTCTGGCTAGCCGAAGAATACGCAAGGGAAGTTTGGAGCTATCAGTGATCAAGCAATTGTCGAGAGAGTTAGAGGATTCAGAGAGAAGAAAAGGGCCAACCTTTCTTGTGAGTTTTGGAGCCAACAGAGCCAACATCCCAACAGTTCGATTTACAGTTAGCCAAGGCCTGCGTGGAGAGCCACCACTAGGTTCACGTGGGAGTTGGAGGAAGGAATTGTAGAGTTGGAGCTGGCCGGGAGAAGTAGGAGATCACTTGGAGAGCCATTTGAGGAGGATTGCTGGAGTTGGGAGAGCAGAGATTGACAGGATCAGTCATAGCAACAAAATTCGAAATTGAAGGAGGGTCAAGCTGTGAAAGGTCAATTTTTGAAGGTTGGAACCAAGGGAAACCCTTTCTGGGTTTTTCTGGGTTTTGGGAAAGGATCACACTCTTGATTTTATAGAATTTTCTAGGTAGATCTAAGGGGTCGAACAGGGGTCCCAACTCAGCCAGCAGCTAGAGGAGCTAAGGGGAATTTGAGCCAAAATTCTGAGGTCAACATTTGGCCAAGGAGGAGGGAGCTGAAATCTCATAATTTTCTGAGCACGGGAAGCAGTGATTCCAGCTCTTCGAAGTCAGTGGACAGAGTAGTTTTCTGGGGCAACGCAGTTCAATTTGGTTCAACAGTTGTAGCAGCCTTCAGTTCAACATTTTCTCACCTAGGTTTTATCAATCTTGTCCATTGAGACAAGCCCAGGTGCACCATTCTATTTTACTATTGTATTTTTCTCCTGAAGAGGTAATAAAATGGCTCAACAGTTCTCTATTTCCAGTGTTTCCATGGGTGCTTAATGTATATTTCGTTTTTCTGATTGCTGGATTGTTTGCATGCTTTGTATATCACTTACATTCCTGTTTAGGACCATTACATTATTAATCTAATTGTGGGTGTAACTTCTAGAAGAAGATGAAAATCAAGCCAAAATGATCTGAGCCTTTGATTAGGAGTTAATCTAGGCCGTTGGTTGTCCAACATAAACATATAAGAAGAGGCTTGAGGGTCATTTGGAAAACACACTGAGAGATCAAGAGATCAAATTTCTGAAGTGAGAAGTTCTCAGGAGGAAGTTCTGATCAAGGATATTTCTTGCAGTTGAGGGGTAGGGATAGCATCCGGAGAGACAAATTTTTTCAGTCGGAGAATCATCAGCAGAGAGAGGCAGAGAGCGATCCAGTAGCCTAGACGTAAAGGCTGATGCAGGGCCACTTAGAGGTAGCAAAGAGGGAGAGAGAGTCCGAGATTTTGTTGAGGAGAGTCAGTTTCAGAAGCCAAGAGCCAGGGTGTGAGACCGGGAGGCTGAGAGCAAAGACTGCGGGCTGCAAATCGATCAACAGACTCGGTGAGCAGATCCTAGAGAGGTTGATGCAGAGACTGCGTGAGGACTGTGCAACGTACTGTAGGGCTTGCCAGAGGCACTTCATTCAGTATCCATATCAGCCGGGATTTTCTCAGTGATTGTGTGAGGTAATCTCACAAATATTGGGTTTTTCTGGGTTTAGGCCAAAGAGGAAGGCGCTGAAATCTCATAATTTTCAAAGCACGGGAAGCAGTGATTCCAACCCTTGAAATTCAGCAGACAAAGCAGTTTTCTGGGGCAGCACAGTTCAGTTTGGTGCAACAGTTGTAGCAGCATTCAGTTCAACATTCTCTCACCTGGGTTTTGTCAAGCTTGTCCATTGAGACAAGCCCAGGTGCACCATTCTATTTTACTATTGTATTTTTCTCCTGAAGAAGTAATAAAATGGCTCAACAGTTCTCTATTTCCAGTGTTTCCATGGGTGCTTAATGTATATTTCGTTTTTCTCATTGCTGGATTGTTTGCATGCTTTTTATATCACTTACATTCCTGTTTAGGATCATTACATTATTAATATAATTGTGGGTGTAACTTCTAGAAGAAGACGAAGATCAAGCCAAAATGATCTGAACCTTTGATTAGGAGTTAATTTAGGTTGTTGGCTGTCCAACATAAAGATATAAGAAGAGGCTTGAGGGTCATTTGGAAAACACATCGAGAGATCAAGAGATCGAGTTTCTGAAGTGAGAAGTTCTCGGGAGGAAGTTATGATCAAGGAGATTTCTTGTAGTTGAGGGGTAGGGATAACATCCGAAGAGAGAGAGATTTTCTCAGTCGGAGAATCATCAGCAGAGAGAGGCAGAGAGTGATCCAGTAGCCTAGACGCAGGGCCACGCAAAGGTAGTGAAGAGGGTGAGAGAGAGTCCGAGATTTTGTTGAGGAGAGTCAGTTTCAAAAGCTGAGAGCCAGGGTGTGAGACCAGGAGGCTGAGAGTAGAGACTCTGGGTAGCAAATCGATCAACACACTGGGTGAGCAGATCCTAGAGAGGTTGATGTAGAGACCGCGTGAGGACTGCGTAGCGCAGTGTAGGGCTTGCCAGAGGCACTTCATTCAGTACCCATATCAGCCAGGATTTTCTTAGTGATTATGTGAGGTAATCTCACAAATATTTCTGCTAGTATTTCTCTTTGTAACTGAATAACTGGAAAGGTATTCAGAGATGTATTTAGATTTTGCTACTACTTAATAATAATAAACCCTTAGATCTTCTGCACCTGTTTTCCTGCATTGGGTTTTTCAGGGGACTTATATCCAAAAATAACGGTGTTTATTGTGTTGCATTTTCTTTCTTGCTCAGTCTCTTGTTTTCGCATAGTATTTAATTAAGTGAAGGCTGTAGTGTATGTATTACGATATTTGTTGTAGGAAACTGCAAGTAATTTGTTTAAGGGAATTAACAAATAGGAGTAATATCATCAGTTGCTGCAGTAGGGGTTCCTGTTCTGGAATGTTCACATGGTTTCAGAGCTGTAGGTGAGGCAAGAAGCAGAGTCGGTAGATCCAACGCTGAGCAGAAAAGGGAAATCGAAAAGTTGTAGGAGGCAGCAATTCGAAACCCCAGAGGGTTTGTGCAGTCCAAGTCATGAGGGCAGATTTTTGAGGCAGTCTCTCTCCGAGTGAGTCGACGAAGAGAAGGGCTTCCAGTTCGAATTTTTTGCCGAGGTAGAGGGAGCAACGTTGAAGCCTTAGAATGAGGGGAGTTGGTGGGATGCAGATTTCTAGCAGGCTGATTGCTGGGCTGAAAAACGTCAGAAGGGAGAGGAGAAGCAACATGAGGGAAATTTTCCTCAGTAGACTTCCCACCGAGAAGTCCGTTTTCTCATTGGCTGAGCAATAGCAGTGAGAAGTGGAGAGGAGATTTTTGACATTTTTGGTAGATATGGCAACTAGTGGCTTGAGGGATCATGACAGGTTGGACAGAGCCTCCAATTACATCATCTGGAAAGCAAGAATGTCATTTGTTCTAGATGAGCATGCCCTCAAGACATATGTGAACAGCATGGTGGTTGTCCCTGCAAATGCAGATCCACTGAAGAAGTACAGATCAGAAATGGCGAAGGCCAAGAGGATGATCCTGGACGGAGCGAAGGATCACATGGTGTATCACGTTGCTAGCAGAGGGACTGCTAAGGAGATGTGGGATGCCTTGGCCATGTTATATCAGGGATCTTCCGAGCAACGAAAGATGTACTGGGAGCAGAAGTTGAGATCTGCTTAGATGCATAAGGGAGAGCGTGTGGATCCATTCCTCACGAAGCTGAAGGAAACCCATGATGAGTTTTCTGCTATGGGGCATACACCTCATGATTCAGAGTTGGTTAGACTGACTCTCAATTTTGTCTCAGATGAGTGGCAAGTCTTTGTCCAAAGTATCTTGGGTAGAGAAACATTGCCGAATTGGGATGAGATGTGGGCAACTCTAAAACAAGAGGAGCTGAGGAGAGACTTAGTCAAGGTCAAACTTGACAGAAGCAGCAGTAGCAGTGGGTCGAAGCCCAAGGAGGAAGAGGATAATGCAACCCTTGCGTCGAAGGGACAGTAGGAGCAGCGGAGACGTAAGAAGGATGTCTCGAAGATCAAATGCTTCAGATGCAGTGAGATAGGTCTCTACGCTACTCAGTGTCCTCTCAAGAAGAAGGACAAGGATGAGAATCACGATCCGAAGGTTTCGCCAGCGAAGATCAAAGAAGAGGATTTCACCATGACAACCGAGATACGTCGAGGAGGGAGGTGGGCTGATTTGGAGTTGTACTTTGAAAGAGCAACAGATGGGCAGGATAATTGAGGAGTTCACCTCTTGGATTAATTCCTTGATATGGGAGCCCATATCAGAAGTAGCATGATGGACTAGTGTCGGATTGTGCCGAGGAGTGTCGGAGAGACAATTGCAGTGGCTAGGAGTGCCAGAAACTGAAAAACGCAAACTAGAGTGTGAAGTAGTGCAGATGGCACAAAGCAAAGGTTAGCGACAGTGCAATAGATTCAGAGGGTCAGTGCAGAGACTCGCAACAGTCAGGCTTCGACATTCATGTAGTATAATACTGAACACAGTTAGTTCAGTAATTTTGGATGTTTTTCCATTGCTGATAGAGTAGCAACAACAATTTGCAGTGTAGTAGCAGTGAGCAGTGGCAGTGCTAGTAGCAGCACAGATGCACCACCTAAGAGGGAGTTGTAGTACAGATGCAGTGTTGATAGTGGCAGTGTCAGCACCAGTACAGTTACAGTAGCAATGCAGTAGTTGGTGGATAACATGTCAAACATTAGTAGCATAGAGGACGATGCTTTAGAGTCAGAGCAGTATGCAATAATGTATTTTGCTAGAGCACATTCCTTACTAAGAGGGAGTGTTGATTTTGGGTAGCATCGGATATGCTCCAAGCCTCAAATTTTGTTGGGAGGCTTGGGCACATGTATTCCGAAGAACCTAGAAAGAGTTTTGGGAAATTCCACCCAGAAATGATTTTATTAAAATAATTAATATTTTTTAATGGGACCTTAAGTCTAAACTAAGGAAATTAAAAATATTAATGGGTATTAATCTAATTGTGGGTGTAACTTCTAGAAGAAGACGGAGATCAAGCCAAAATGATCTAAACCTTTGATTAGGAGTTAATCTAAGTCGTTGGTTGTCCAACAGAAAGATATAAGAAGAGGCTTGAGGGTCATTTGGAAAACACACCGAGAGATCAAGAGATCGAATTTCTGAAGTGTGAAGTTCTCAGGAGGAAGTTCTGATCGAGGAGATTTCTTGCAGTTGCAGGACAGGGATAGCATTCAGAGAGAGAGAGTTTCTCAGCTGGAGAATCATTGGCAAAGAGAGGCAGAGAGTGATCTAATAGCCCGGACGCAGAGACTGACGCAAGGCCACGTAGAGGCAGCGCAAAGGGTGAGAGAGAGTCTGAGATTTTGCTAAGGAGAGTTAGTTTTAGAAGTCGAGAGCCGGGGTGTGAGACCGGGAGGCTGAGAGTAGAGACTCCTAGCAACAAATCGATCAGCAGAATTGGTGACGAAAGCCTAGAGAGGTTGACGCAGAGACTGTGTGAGGATTGCGCAGAGCAACATAGGGCTTGCCAGAGGCACTTCATTTAGTATCCAGATTAGCCGGGATTTTCTCAGTGATTGTGTGAGGTAATCTCACAAATCTTTCTGCCAGTATTTCTCTCTGTAACTGAATAATCGGAGAGGTATTCAAAGATGTATTCAGATTTTGCTACCGCTTAATAATAAAAAACCCTCAGATCTATTGCACCGGTTTCCGGGGACTTTTGTCCAAAAATAACGGTGTCTATTGTGTTGTATTTTCTTTCTTGCTTAGTCTATTGTTTCCACATAATATTGTAACTAAGTGAAGGCTGCAGTGTATGTATTACGATATTTGTTGTAGGAAATTGCAAGTAATTTGTTTAAGGGAATTAACAAATAGGAGTAATATCATCAGTTGCTGCAGTAGGGGTTCCTGTTCTATAATGTTCACACACAGTAACTAGATGCCACATGTTTGCAAGGGAATAGATGACTTCATTTTGCTTCTCGACATTCCAAGTCAGCTAGCGCGAGGGCAGAACAAGAGAACAAGAAGCTCGCATGAACCATGGAACAAAAAAAGTTCATTCTTCAAGTTAAATACACCAGAAGACTTGGAATATGTAGATCTCCATTTAACATACAAGACTATATATTAAAATGTATGAATAAGAATGATTCTATAAATGAGAGTGAGGGGCTTACTTATATACTAGGGAAGTGCCTCTTTCTGGAAAGTCATGTCCCATTTAGACATGCCTGTTCAACACTAATTAATAATTAACTAATCATTATACAATTATCGTTATTTATTTTTAATATATTTTATTCATACTACATAGCATTGCCTTCCTCTTCAAAAAGTTTTGTCCTCAAAGCTTGCTGTTGAAAAGGCTTGATCTCTTTTTTGTTGAATTCTCTAAGTCTATCTGTTAGAAAATTAATTTGTATTCTGCTAGTTTATTTCTTCTACTTGTTTAAATTTGAACAAGTTATTTAATACATTTAATTATCGAAATAAACACACAACAGTCACAACATCTACAGATCATCAACTAAAAGAAAACAAGCACACAAGTGACACCGTTATTTTTGGACAAATGTCCCCGGAAAAACCCAACGTGGGAAAACCAGTGCAGCTATTAAGAGGGTTATATTATTATGCAGTCTATCTGAGTACAACTGGGTGCCTAACCGGCTCACCCGACAGAGAAAAATACACGGCAGCAATACCTCTATATTCGGAAACAGGGATTCAGAAAACCTGTTGCACAAAACCCTCTCCAGCACAACTGAAGCTCAGTGCTGGCCCTTCTGGCCTCTGCATCAGCCTGCTGATGACTTGCGTCAGCCCCAGGACCCTCTCCGTCAGCCCTCTGATGCATTGTGCAGCCTCTACATCACTCCCTCTGCCCTCTGCGTGGATGACGCAGTCTCTCTAGGCTTTACGCTGCCTCTGCTGGGCTCTGCATAGCCTGGACTGGCTGCTACTCTCGCTCTTTCTGCTTCTGTGCTGGTCTCCGAGTATTGTCCCTGCCTCTCTTCCATGTACTCACTACCCCTCGTTGTTGATCACTGATTCAACTTTGCTTAGCAACCTCGCTCTAGCAAAATGAATGACTGATCACTCTAGTGTCTTCTCCAACTGACCCTCAAGCCTTTTCTTATACTTTTTTCATTGGTCCATCAACAACCAAGATTAAATCTCTAATCAACAACTAAGATTAGATTTGGCTTGATCCATGACTTTTAGAACCTTCTAACCCAATTTTATATTAATACCCATTAATATTTTATTTTTTCGAAGTTTAGACTTAGGAACTCCATTAAAAATATTAATTATTTTAATATCTCCCAAACCGGGTACAATCTGTCCAAACTATTTCTGGGTCTTGGAGATCTCATGTGTTTTAGCCTCTCCAACAATTTCATGGCTAGAGCACATCTGATGCTACCCCAAATCAATACTCCCTCTTAGCGAGGACTATGCTCTAGTAATACTCCACATAGAGTATCACACTGATTATCCGGCACCGGTCCCTATGCTGAAGCTAGGCCTCCCTGCTCAACATCCTTTGCACTGCTGCATCCTGTACTACTGCCCATGGCCCTGCCGCTGCCACTGCTGCATCTGTACGGCAGCTCCCTCTACATCCGTGCTAATACTGGTCCATCCTCCCAACATTTCATCTGCATTGGATCCCCTCTCATCATGCTGCATCGTGCTACTGCACTGCAACTCAGTTATTGAAAAGTAAGTAACCGATCCATCCAACTACTGACATCCTTGTCAGGGTAGAAACACTCTCGATGCTAAAGCTCCCTCTGCCGCTAACAAGTGCTCCCTCTACTGACCTCTACGCTGCTGCAACAACTCCTAGCATCTCGCACCGTTGCACACCTCTCTGTGCCATCCTGCACTGGTGCAACACTCCCGTGCCTCTCGCACTGTTTCAGCTTGCTAACCTTGCGCTGCCTTGGGACTCCTTCATTGTAGCACTCTCTACTGTTCCATCCGCATCCATCTCTACTGACATCTGCCAGTCCTTCTCCTCTTCGGGGCTCCCGTAGCAAGGTATAATCCAAGAGGTTGGGTACCTCAAGGATCTTGCCCCTCGTCACCTGTAGTTTCCTGACTATAGCTTGATGTTTCCCCACTTCTTCTCAAGTGGAGCATGAGCACTCATGGCACAATCGTCATCCTCCTTGACTTCTTTCTTTGTCTTCGTAGGCGCTACCTTCGAGTTAGAGGCCTCTCCCTTACTCTTCTTCCTTGGACACTGGTTCACAAAATGACCCCCCCACAATGGAAGCACTTGACCTTGGAGAGGTCCTCATTCTTCCTCTTCTCCTGCTTTCCCGCAGATGCTAGAGCCGCATCCTCTTCTTCCTCTTTCTTGATCCTGACCCCTTTGCCACCACTCCCCGCCTTGGTCAGCTGTTTGATCTCTTCTTGCAGAAGAGTCGCCCACAGTTTTTCCCAATCCGGAAGACTCATCCTGCCCAGTATGCTCTGGGCAAATACCTCCCAATCCTCAGAAACTGCGTTAAGTGCGATCCTCACCATTAATTCCTCATCTGGCGTAGCCCCTATGGAAGTTAGTTGGTCACGGATCTCCTTCAACCGACCGAGGATAACATCTATTTGCTCTCCCTTCTGCATCTGGTATGCCCTTAGCTGATTCTCTAAGAGCATCTTCCTCTGCACGAAAGTATGCTGGTACAATATCTTCAAGGCGTCCCACATCTGCTTTACCGTTTTCTTCTCGGCAATATGTGGTACCACATGATCCTTGACCCCATCAAGTATGATGCACTTAGCCCTAGCCATTGCCTCCTCGTACCTTTCATTAGCTACTGGGTCAACTGGGATAACTATCACTCTCGAGACGAAGCCCTTGATGTGATGTCTATCTAGAATGGACAAGATCCTGGCCTTCTAGACCACAAAGTTGGACGCTCCGTCTAGCCTGTCCTGATCTCTCAGCCCATTCAGGGCCATATCATTGTTCTTCTGTCGACTCCTCCGAGTCTCTCTACTTCCCTCTTGGAAGTCCTCTATTCGACTCCTGTTGAGTCTTTATACTTCCCGTCTAGAAGTTCTCTTCTGGACTCTCTCTGAGTCCTGATTTTCCTCTTGGAAATCCTTCTGCCAATGTCAAGTTGCCCCACTCTGATCATCTGTGCAACTGCAACACTGATTCAGATTCCTTGGCTCGAAATCCGCCTCGGCAGCAACTCCCTCCACCTTGGTCTTGCCCTGTTAGGTACTGTTTTGACCACAGTACCCCACCAACTCTGTTCTGCAAACTACCCACAGCCTCCTATGCCCCAACAACTGAAGGATTGAGCCACTTGGCTTTGCGCAATCCCGACACCGACAAATCGGCTCCCTCAGCCAATTGTGTCAACCCTCCTAGCCTCTGCATGAGCCTAATATTGCCTCCCTTAGCCTTTGCGCTGGCCTCTCTCTGGTCCAAATTGATGACGCTGTCCCTCTACGTCACTCCTTCCTTTGTCGCCTTCTGCAAGGATCAATTCTGTCTCTCAGGACAGCTGAATCTGCTGCAAATGCTCTACTCGGCTGATGCCTTCACTTCTCCTGTGATTTGCAACCACACTTTGATACCATGTTGAATTTTCTAAGTCTATCCATTAGAAAATTAATTTGTATTCTGCTGGTTTATTTCTTCTACTTGTTTAAATTCGAACAAGTTATTTAATACATTTAAATATCGAAATAAACACAATACAGTCACAACATCTATAGATCATCAATTGAAAGAAAACAAGCATGCAACTGACACCATTATTTTTGGACAAATGTCCCCGGAAAAAACCAATGCGGGAAAACCGGTGCAGCTATTCATAGAGTTATATTATTATGTAGTCTATCTGAGTACAACTGGGTGCCTAATCGGCTCACTCGACAAAGAAAAATTCACGGCAACAATACCTCTATATTTGGAAACAGGTATTTAGAAAACCTTCCCCACGAAACCCTCTTGGCACAATTGAAGCTCAGTGCTGGCCCTTCTGGTCTCTGCGTCAGCCTCCTGCTAACCTGCGTTAGCCCCAGGACCCTCTGCGTTAGCCCTCTGAGGCACTGCGCAACCTCTAGGAGCCTCTGCGTCACTCCCTCTGCCCTCTGCTTGGATGACGCAGTCTCTCTGGGCTCTGCATTGCCTCTGCTGGGCTCTGCGTAGCCTGGACTAACCGCTGCTCTCACTGTCTTTGCTTCTGTGCTGGTCTCCTAGTATTTTCCTTGCTTCTCTGCCTCGTACTCACTACCCCTTGCTGTTGATCACTGATTCAACTTTGCTTAGCAACCCCGCTCTAGCAAAATGAATGATTGATCACTCTGTTGTCTTCTCGAACTAACCCTCAAGCCTCTTCTTATACTTTTTTCCTTGGTCCATCAATGGTCGAGATTAAATCTCTAATCAATGGCTAAGATTAGATTTGGCTTGATCCATGACTTTTGGAACCTTCT
>APFE030988250.1:0-15911 GCA_000404065.3 Pinus taeda
GATCATCTTGGAAATTAAATTAATTAAAATAAATTATATCTATATTATATATATATACCTATATACTCTATATTTTGTTAGAATTTTTAAATATGATTAGAATTTCATTATAACTTATTTAATTTTAAATATGTTTATATTTTTAAAAGTTATGTATTATTATATTTAGATTTTATAATCATAATAAAGGTTGTTACAAGAATATATGATTTTTAAAATATCATATTAGTATCTACATTAATTTGATCCATCAAACATGTGTTAAACTTCATTATTGATGGAAGGAAAGGTTAAACAACTTACCTCATATGCATATAAGGGCTCTACACTCATGAGTATTTGAACATGGTTTTTTTACATGGAAATACCTCACCCCAACAACTATGTGATGGTTTTTTTTACATGGAAATACCTCACCCCAACAACTATGTGATGGTTGTTTTACATGGAAATACCTCACCCCAACAACTATGTGATTGCATGATAGATACACCCATGTTTCCATTTTTAATCATCATATTTTCAAGCAATGTGTGCAAGTTAATGATAACTTATTTTTGTTTATAGGTTAAGTTCGGTCTATTGTTTACCCAAAAGTTAGAATAATTTAAAAATGATCCATTACCAAATATGAAATAGACAAAATATCTATACAAAACATCTTAAAAACCCTGGTTGATATTGATAAAAATAGTTGTAAACCAAACCACAGTGTATTCCCCCATAAAAGTTAGAATAATTTAAAAATGATCCATTACCAAATATGAAATAGACAAAATATCTATACAAACCATCTTAAAAACCCTGGTTGATATTGATAAAAATAATTGTAAACCAAACCATAGTGTATTCCCCCATTTTAACGTGAAACTCATCCCTCACCCAGAATGTAGACCCAAAAAAAAAACTTTAATCCTAATGGATTAGGACATTTGTTATTTAATGTTTCCATACTCAATTACAGATCAGATCCCTTATTATCAACCTTAACATTTAAACTCAATAATATATTTTTTCTAAAATTTATATAAATTTTTAATTTAATTCCATTTAATATTAAAAAAAAATTTATTTATTTAATTTTTTTCCAAAACATATCAAATAAAATTTATATTTTAATTAAAACAAATTTCATAACCATAAAAATACATTCTAAATAAAAATTTTAAAATAGAATTTTCTACCCTAAAATAGTCACGTCTAATTTTAAAATAGTCACGTCTAATTTTCCTTCTCTCACAATCTTAGCCATAGAACGTGTGTATAGGATTTCGTTAAGAGGAGGTTTCTTAAAGCCTCTTGAATTCAGGGAGTGAATCATCGACTTGGATTGACTTCTTCCGAACCTTTTTAGAGGTTTATTAATGATTTATTTTTTAAATGTTTCCAAGCCTTTCATAGTGCTTCAAAGTCTTTCTTAATTATTTTTTAATAATTAATAATATTATTTCTTTTATGTTTTATGATAGTTAGTTTTTAATATATATGATTTTCTTTTTTTTTTAAGTTATAAAGAGGATTGAAATTTGGTTAGTGTATCACCCATTTAGAAAGTCTTGTTGAAAGTTCTATACAATGGAATTTAAAGGTAGTCCTATAAAAGAGAGAGATGCGATATAAAGGAAAGAGCAAGTGAGGAAAGAAATAGAGAAGAATTATAAGGAAGGTATAAATATTAAATTGAGTTTATGAAAAGAAAATTGAAAAGATTTTGTGAGAGTATAATTTAAAGTTTTTGTTATCAAAAGTCATGTTTTTTTAAGTAGTTAGTTCTTTAATGTACTTTGAGATGTTCGTATTGGTGATATTATCATTTTCAATATGATGTCATTTCCAATTTCATTATATTATATATATTTTTGCATATTATAGAAGTTATAAATTTAAATTTAATTAAAATTAAATATTATAGATTATATTCAAAAAATAGCTTGAAGATTGCATTCCAAATACTATAATTTATATACAAAGTTTGTTGGAGATTCAACAGTGAATCCACCAAATACCAATGACTCCTGCCGACTTTTAATTACAAACTTTCTACTGCTTGTATTTTTGCGACTGCGGAATAATCATTGTGATCAACCACCTATACTTCACTGACATGTGAACAATCGTGCTTATTTTGAAACCTCCCCTTAATCATGATCTCTATGTTAACTCGCCTGTTAGTCTAAGTCTCAGCTATGCTTACAACATAATTTGGATTTTCTTCAGCACACAAAGTTTAGTTCTACAAATTTCAAATTCAGTCTTTCCAAGAGGCTTGGTGAATATGTTAGCGACATTTTCATCTGTATTACAATATGTTAAGTCAAATTATTTTGATTCCCACCAGTAGTGGTGAGGCAGTTCAAACTTACCACCAGTTGACTATACAAGGTTCCATTCACCTCTTCAGTTCCATCATCACTATACAATTCAACATTCTATTATAAAGGAGTAGATACTACCTTGCATTCAGTCATATTGAACCTTTTAAGAATTTCGCTTATATATTTTCTTCATGTGATTAGTGTCTTACTAGATTCCCTATAAACTTCAAGACCTAAAAAATAATGCAATTCACCAAGGTCCTTCATCTCAAATACCTGTGACAAATGAATTTTAATTTCTTCAATCAACTTGGATGCATTGCTTGTATGATAATATCATCAACATATACATATATCAAAGAAACATTCCCATATTCATCTTTCTTGGTGTATAGATTAGGATCATTTTTGCTTCTCATAAAACCTTTCTCATAGAAGAAACAATCAATTTTCACATACCAAAATCTTGGTGCTTGTTTCAAACCATATAAAGCTTTCTTTAGCCTACAGGCAAGATACTTCTAGTCCTATTTTAGAAACCCTTTAGGCTAAACCAAATAAACTTCTTCTTTTAACTCACCATTAAAAAAAGAAAATTTGACATCTAAGTAATGCATTTTCCAATTATGTTTTGCAGCTAATATAATCATGATTCTAATTGTGTTCAACTTACCTATAGGTGCAAAAGTATCTTCATAATCAATTACCTCTTTTTGTGAATAACCTTTTGCAACCAATCTAGCTTTATATTTATCAATACTTCCATCAACATTAAACTTTGATCTATACAATCATTTGCATCCCATGGGAACTTTATTTTTTACGCAATTTTGTTAATTACCATGCATTGTTATTCATTATAGATTTATATTCTTTATTCACTGCATCTCTCCATTCTTTATATTCTTTAGCTTCTTCATAACTTGAAGGTTCAACAACATTCATTGCAAGAGACATTAATGCACAATATTTATATCTTATAGGTTATGAATTTGACGTGATGAAATTAGTGGAATTTTATCGCTTTCATATTTCTTTCTACTTTGCGGAGTCTCCTCTCCTCTTGTTGGAGTGTCATGACTGCTTGATGCTCCTTGCTCTTAAACCTGTACATGTTCCCGCGCTTGTTCTTTTTCTTGTTCTTGTTCAACATTTGTATATATTTTGATATAATCATTAATATCATGCAATACACTAGTATTATTCATTTTTTAACTTCATCTGCATTCTCATGAAACACCACATCCCTACTTGAAAGCAATCTATAGGAACTAGGATCAAACAACTTGTATGCTTTTTATCATCACAATAACCAATAAATGTGCACTTGATTGAATTTGCATCAAATTTTCTTTTTTAATCTTTTGGAATATGAGAAAATGCCTTGGATCCAAAAACTCTTAAATGACTCACTTTTGGTTTATACCCATAAAATGCTTCAAAAGGTGTTTTAAGATCTAAACTTTTGGTTGGACTCCTATTTTTCAAATAAACTGTAGTATTAATTGCTTCAGCCGAAAAACCATTAGAAACATTCTTACCTGAAGCATACTATGTGCACATTCTAATAGTGTTCTATTTTTCCTCTCAGCAACTCCATTGTGCTGAGGTGTATGTGGCACTGTAAGTTATTTTAGAATCTCATTATTTTTACAATATTGATTAAATTCTCTTTATTTGTATTCTTCGCCTTGATTAGTCTGAGAATTTTGATGCACTTGTCAGTTTTTTTTTCCACCATATTTTTGAACTCTTTAAAGTACTCAAAAACATCGCTCTTCTTTCTTATGAAATAGACCCATGTATGTCTAGATCTAACATCAAGAAAAATAAGAAAATACCATGCTCCACCAAGAGATGTAGTTTGCATAGGTCCTCATACATCAATATGAATTAATTCAAGTATTTTTCCTCTATCTTTTTGCTTTAAGTACAAGAAATTCCTCTCTAAGTTGCTTTCCAAGTGCACATGCTTCACATTCAACATGATCATTCTTCATAATAGGAATACCTTCAACCATTCTTTTCTTTTGAAGTAACGTTAGATCATTGTGATTTAAATGCCCATACCTTTGATGCCATAAGTCTACTGTTGACATTGTTGTAGATGCCAACCCTTAATGACCTGTCCTAGTCACATCTAGCTTATACAAACCTCCAAGTCTGGTACTTGTGGCAATAAAATTGTAGTGATATTGAATGTATTTAACAACACACTGCGATTTAACAAATTTCACCTTCAAATCTTGGTCAACAATAATATTAAAAAAAAAAAAAGAAACTTTTTGATACCAAGAACATACATCACATTATGGATGTGTCTCTCTTGTCCATTAGGAAAATTCACACCTATTACTCCATAACCTTGAACTTTAAGTGATTTTTTATCTCCTAGATAAACATATGTTACATCAATGTTCTCATAATATTCATCAAACAAATCCTTATTACAAGCCATATGGGGTGATGCATTAGAATTAATGAACCAAACTTCACATCATCAATTTTTGTAGACAATGCTGCATCAGAAACAAACAATCTAAGATTTTGAAATCCATCACTGATTGAGGTGTCTTTATCCATAAAATTTCCATTATGCCTTATGTTTCTTTGTTTAGACTCATTATACTTTATTTTATAGCAATCTTTAGAATGATGACCAAGTTTACCACAATAATAAGAATCATTATTTCTCTTATCATGAGTTGGAAATTTAGATTGTGCCATACCTTTATGTTTTGCTTGAAACTTGCCTCCTTAGTTCTTTTCCGATGGATTTAATTATATGGTTTTTTACCCTAGTCTACCAATGCCAAATATGAAATACTAGATCCCAAATTAAAGGTATTCATCCTCTCTTCCTCTTGTAGAAGAATTTGTGTCAATTCATCAAATGTAAGGGGCTTCTCTCTAGCTAAAAGAGTTGAAACAAAAGTTTGATAATGTTTCACTAAGCCATTTAATGTGATGGTAACCAAGTAAGTACTTGACACCTTTTTACCAATATCTCCTAACGTATGACTTAAATATTTTATACAACACATGAAATTGCTTATATTTTCATTTTCTTCCATTTTTATAGACAAAAGCTTAGTCTTCAAAAATAAGATTTAGTTTGTATTTGTTGTTTCATAAAAAACTGTTGAGCATATCCCATGTTTCTTTGGATGTCTTGCAATTTCCAAGTGAGGGATAATTTTGTCCTTTACGAACATTCACAATAACACCTTTGATTTCATCTCTTGTTTCTCCAATCTAGAACAAAAGCCGCAATAGTGGGTTTGGGTTCATCCCCACTCACAATTGACCACAAATTATAACCCTCAACAATTGTTAACAACTTTAATTTTCAATTCACGTAATTTCCTCCATCAAGTTTAGTGGATTCATTCAAATAAGTATCAGCTAAATTTCCCAAAAAATTACACCAAATCTTAGATAAAAACCAAATACCCAATACCAAATAATCTTATATCCAAACACCAAATATAATAAATACTTTCACGGCACACTTTTAATACCCAATACCAAATAACCCTAGATCCTATCACCAAAGATAAAAAAAATACTTTCACCACACACTTTTACAGCATCATAAAAATTTCTACCAACAACCTTTTTTATTTATTTAAAAATCCTTTCACCACTTAAAAAAGGAAAATATTTTAAAAATCCTTCTCTCTCGTTTAAACTCAAGCAATTTACCTTCCATTAAAAAACGAACTCAAATAAATTATTTTCACCATTAGGAAAGCACCCGACTCATTTGTTTTTAAATAATATCACCACACAATTTGGGCTCTTTTAATACTAATATAATTCCTTCTCAATAAGTAAAACCTTATATTAAAGCAAAAGACTTACTCCACATGTTCATACCAAGTTTTGATATTAGAAACAAAAAGCTCTCTTCACTAATGGACTTGTCTCCTTCAACGATGTCCAAAACCCATATACTTTCTTCATTCCAATGAACAGTGGCTATGGATACCAATCAGTTCACATTTTAGTACTGTATCACACTCAGATTTCAAACTTTTTAAATTTCGACTAGTCAAGACAGTCAGATATTTGTAGACAACGACTCCTTAACAACGACGATGGCTCTATAAAACTTCACCAAACCTCCCACGCACTACTCACACAACAAATTCACACAAGAATCTATGTCGCTGTCACACAACAACATCTACCATAGGTCTCATGCTCTCTGCACATTGATTCACCAAACCTCCTACGTAGTTTTCAGACTTCACAAAGGCTTCACAACCTTGTTTTGATATTGTATAAAAGATGAACACTCAAAACATAGCTTGAAGATTGCATTTCCAATACTGCACTTTATACACGAATTTCGTGGGAGATTCAACAATGAATCCACTTATCAGTGTCTCCTGCCAACTATTAATTACGGAGTTGCTTTTAGTGCGAGTTTTTAGAAGTTTTTTCTGGTAGATTTTCTGCTCTAATTTCTCTTAAATCTGGCATAAATTCATTGAAATCGCAAGATTGATGGGTAAATCTTGCACAATAAAAAGTGCCTTAGGGGTTTTTCATGGTGCTGAATCCATATATACAGTAAAAAAGCTAGTTCACCTCAAATTTTTCCACTTGATTCTGGCACATCGGAAACTCCAAAAAATCGCACTATAGACAACTCCATTAATTACAAGCATTCTACTCTCTATACTATCAACAAGTGTACAATCATAATTAACTAAATGTAAAAAAATTAATATTATAAGTTTTGAGTAATTTTTTTATTATTATTTTATATTTTAATTAAAATTTTATTTATATTTATAAAAAAATAAAATAATATATAAACATTTTTTTGGTATTAAATTAAAATTATTAAGAAATTTCAACAAATTGTTTTTGTTCTAGGATTCACATCAATAACCATCATTTCACAATATAAAAGTTGTGAAGATAAATATTAATGATAATGAGCTGAATTGGCTACATATATAGTCAAATTCATTATTATTTTATAAAGTTAAAGACTTGTTTTATTTTTCTGGGTTTGCTAATCCAAGGGTTTGAACCCAAAAAAATCATAAGACATAAGTCTTCCTTGTCAAGATGATTTTAGATCAAGTTATTGATATAATTTAAAAAGCTTTTAATTTAAAATGTTATTATTATTATTATGTCCTTGTATTAAAGCAACATGACGACATATGTTTAAAAAATTAAATTCAACTATTTTGTATTTGTTTTAATAGTGTCCAATTCAACTCTATCCTTTCCATGTATTTATTTGTAAACATTGAATTGTGCCATCATGTAGCTAATCCTTATTAAAGTAGGGAATATTGTTTTATTTGCAAGTCAAAAAGTGTTTTTAATTTTGCATCTTATTCTTATTGATAAGTGAAAAAAAATCACCAATGCAAAATATAATATATGTTTTTTAATGTAATTTATTTTAAATATATAAAAAAAATACATTTAAAAAATATATTTATTTTTAAAATATATAAACAAATCTCCAATGGGGTGTAATAACTTCAATAATTGAGGTCAGTAATTAAGAATGGGGTTTTCATATCCCATTTGTTCATTACAGAAAATGATGTAGCACATGGAAGCCAACTTACATGATCGAGAGGTCAGCTCACATGCCTTGGCCAACTTTCATCCTTGGATTTCAAATACTCGCATGTTGTTACAGTCGGGGTGGCAAAGTGTAGTGGCGTAAAGAGGAGAGAGTGAGGCATTCTCCTCCCCTCGCACCCTTGGCTTTCTTGTTATGTTTATTGATGTTTGGCTTATAGTGGAGGGTGAGGTTCTTACCTGTCGTTGTGGTGGTATTGGTGATTTGTGGTCGAAAGTCCCAAGGGTGGCGAGTCTACTTTTTGTAGCGACAACCAGCGGTTTTTTGTTCCAAGACTTGAGGGTGGTGAGTTTTCACTTGGTGTTGAGGATGTTTTTCTCATGGAAGGGCTTCAATATGTTGTGGATGGTGGAGAGTATACCTCAGCGTGCCTTGCATAGCAATTAAATGTTCTTCATACTTTTCTTGCATAATTCTGAACATGGCCCAAACTTTGAACTAGTGGTCATCCTTTCAACTTTGACACCCTTGGTTCTTGACTTAACAAGCATTTCCTTCGTCTACCCCATCTTGGTTTGTGGGTGTTGGTACCCTAGAAAATTTTCCATCTAGTATTAGGGTTAAGATTTATGAATTAAATTGTTGGTCAACTCATCACTTGAATGTTTTCAGTTACCCTGTCCCTTGTATATCTGTGTTATTTCAGATTTGGGAATATTGGACTTGTGATAGTTTTGTTGCTATCTGTTTCAGTATGTTTTCAATTTCCGTCACATGGTCACTTCGTCCACTGCAACTCCTTTATGGTTCTTATCTCTAGGTTGGTTTAAGTTTTCAGCCAGGAAGTGTCCACTTTTTGCATTGGTTTTCCTTTCTGATTACTAGGGTTGTCGCTATCTTGCTGTTCGTTGTTGCCAATACTTATCCTCAATTGTATTCAGGCCCTAATTTTCTTGTGGTGTGTTGGGTGGACGACTTGATCCTATTTGGTGTGTCTAGTTCCATTCCTTGGATTCCTGCCTTTGTTTCTCCAATTAGTCCCACTCATATACTCAGAGGTATTTTATTCCCATATACCATGGCCCCACTGCCAATTACAACCAAACTGTCGAGGTGGGTCTAGTTCGGTTCATTTGCAACCCCGACAACTTTTCACCTGGGAAGCAATCACTACATATTTTGATTTACTGCCTCCAGAATTAAGAAAATATTTTTTTCATATGGAATCTCAAGTATTTGGAGAACAACCCTATATTTTTGATTCTGAAATTGGTGATAAGGGCCTTCAATGGATCCCAATCTTAGGAAGGTTAAAAACTTAGAGGCTATACTTTCTTCATTCCTTGACAGTCCACCATCAATTGGACACTTTGTTCTGAATGATTTTAAGAGACAAATAGGTGGATAAATACAAGTTTTTTGTTGGCGAGGAGGATATCAAATGGATCCTCCAAAATATCAGGTATTCTTTGGATGAAATCAATGCTCGGTCAGTGGGGGTGGAAAGTTATGTGATCTTTGAATCTTCCTTGGGAGACTCGTCTGATCCCCCTGGTGGTTCCATGATTTCTTCAGTTGATAATCCACATACTCTCACAATCATTTCTTCTGACTAGCTTTGTCAAAGGTTATCAGATTAATATTTTGCTTTGACAAGTTATATGGATGCTGCTGTTTATGGTTTTTTTCTCATCATAGTTTCTAGTAGCCACTAAGAGACATCCTCTTTCGGTAATAGTTTCACAGTTTCAATTTGTTGTTCTGGCATGGTTTGTTGCACACTTTTAGTCTTTCTTGAATTGTTATGGTGTGGCGTATAGAGCATCCAAATGTTTGTTGGGCTCTCATTTTACTGCATGTTCCTCTCATTCAAATACCAACACTTATGGCTTGCTTGGTTTTGTTCCTTGGCTTATGCACAAAAGGCTATATCTCCAAAGCCTCTACTATTTTTGTTGGTTGTTGGACATTGATACTCTAATCTTCGTTTATGTTTTTAAAAGTCATAAAATGGCTTATGTGGTTTCTATATATACTGGTACAATGGTGTTGTCATTTCTCCATTGGGTTAATGGCCTTGAAAGCTCTAAGGTGGCAAACTCTGCCTATGTTTTACTCATGACCTCATAGTCTATCAAATGTATTTGCAATCCTTTTGTATATTAATAGAAATCCTTCGTATTAGCTTAATATGTGTGTGTGTGTGTGTGTTTAAGGATTTTTAAAATTTTTATGTAGTAACTTTCATTTATTATTGTTGATTTTTGTTTCTTATATATATAAAAAAAGAGAGCAATAAATATCATTTACATATAGTGTTTTGATTTTAAAGTAATTAATTTTATATAATTTATTTCAATGTCTTTATGAAGATATTCCTTGATTAATTGAGAAATTATATATAATTTTATTTTTTTCTAATTTACTTTATGTGTTTCTCTATTCATTTTAAAACTTATTTATTTTCTCCCCCTGATCGGGATGCAGGACAACTAGAGGCTTCCTTGGGCTTGATTGATATGACAAATATTTTATTGTTTTGGGGCGGTGGGTGGTATCCCCCATGCCCTCACATGTGTATTCAGTGTGATAATATGCAGTGTCGCAGATCTTGGCAAATCTACGACGTGAAGGTTGGTAATCATTGGCGCCTATAGGTAGTGGGAGCGAAGGTGGACATAAGACCATATATCTAGCATATAAACTTGGGTCCTCAACTTCTTAAGGAGCCTAAGTTTGTTGGTTACAGGTCCGCGACGCTAGGAACATGAGAGGAATACCCAGCTGCTGCCTATCTTTGCTCGAGTTTGGCGTATAAAGTCTGTTATGTTATAATGCTATTTTTGTATCCTGGGTGGGGAGAAGCTCTCGGGATAAACTTCGCGCCCGAAGGGGAAACGAAACACTGCTTAAATTAGCAGTTTCTATGACTGGCAATATAGGCTTTCTCGATTATGTAATGTCAATTTCCATATTCTTTGGAAATATTCTTTATCGCATGCGCATGTTTACTAGTTTCAAAATTTTTATCATGATGTTTTCTCTGCATGTTGATAATTGGGTTTCCTTATTTAAGCTTGAATTGTCAGGACAAGCCCTCTGGAGAGCAAGGGTTTTTGAAAATGATCAGGGCCAAGTATAAGGACTCAGAGCTCAGGGGGGCATGGGGGACACCATTCTTATTTTGGTGATACCTCCTATCTCTAGAGGGTTATTAATTATATATGTTTACTCTCTCGGGTGGTGGAATTTTGAAGGGACGCAGTGTTGTCCGGTGTTGCATTTGTTTTTCTGGCCATTCATTAAGTTAATGCTTTTTTTTTGGGTGGTTCTCTATACAAATTATTATACGTCCATTTATGTTATCTTCAGTTTTGGCCTCTATAGAGTGGGTTGGGTCACGAGTTCGGGAAAGTGGGAGAAGAGTGAAGAAATGGGGCCTGACCTTGGCAGATATGGTGAAGTCTCAGCCTTGTGGTGGAGCCCCGGGTCAAGGTGGAAGAGGCAGAAGACACTAGGAAGATAAATGAAAAGATGAAGATCCATCTTCCAATCCGACTGAGCGGCAGAGGACTGGGCGACAGAGGATTGAGCGATGGAAGACTACGCAGCAAGGGACGATGTGGAGGAGGACTTATGGCAAGGAACAATGCACCAGGGGACTGTGTGGCAGGGGATTGCATGACATATGGGTTGAAAAACAAACACTAAGAATCCTCAGGCCACAGTCCAGGCTTACTACAAAGGGACCCCGACGCAAGTGAAACAATTGATTGTGAACTTGGAGGCAGAGCTGAATTTGCAAGCTGAGCTTGAATTGTCTGCTGAAGACTAGGGGGAACTAATCATGGACCTTGGGTACACGCGTGGTCATCTCACCCTGTTCAGACAATCCATTCATCTTTACTGGTTAATGAAGTTCATAGTGGCCAAAGTAATGGTTGCGACCACCATCACAATGGTGCATAGTGAGGCTGAGTTGGGCCTACAAGACATTCAAAATGAGCTCCAACTTATCAAATGATAGTTGAAGAATTAGATCACTCATCTGGGCCGCATCGAGCGACATATCCCATGTCTACCGCAATTTGAATTACTAGGATCAAGTGCTAAAGATCTTGCTTGGGTGCAATCATCAGATGATTAGTGGGTTAGAGTTATGAATATTAATTTTGGCTTAATTTTGGATGTTTATATGAGGTAACATTTTTTTTTAGTATGATGTTTACTAGTTAGTTTCCAAACTATCAGTGTTATAAGGCTTGCTAAAAAGACTCAAACTATTTATGTTTTGGATGGATTATAATGTGATTTGGTGGCCAACAAATTTGGTTTCCCACTGGGTGGGTTGAGGCCACCGAATAACTCGTATATTTGTAACCTGCCTATTTATAGATGAATGAATGAAAGGTACTGCTAAGCTTACAAAAAAAACACTTATTTATTTTCTCAATTTTATATTTGAGAAACTCTAATGACTTTGGCTTTGACCTGACTCAGCGAGGCAACTGGAACCCTAGCTGCCTCTACCCTGGTTTGTGTCGTCTGTTGCCTCCCACGGCTCATTTCCATCGTGGTGTTCCTCATTGCTGGTGTGGTTATAGTTTGTGGTGGCCTTTCTGCAGATTTTGGTACGTGCTATTGTTCGTTGGGGTCTTTTTGTATCATAAAGACTACTTTAGGGTCTGCTTCTAGGGTTTCTATTTCATCAACAGAGTAATTTAGAGTCTAGAGGGAGTGGAGGTTTGTAATTCATTCTGAATCGTAGACACCTCAGCCTTGGTTCACATCATCGATTACCTCCCATGGCTCATTTTCGCCATGGTGTTCCCCTTTGTTGGTGTTGCTACAGTTTGTGGTGACCTTTATGCATATTTTGGTGTGTGTTGGTCTTCATCAAGGTCTTTTTTATTTCACAGATGTTGCTCTGGGGCTTGCTTCTATGGGTTCTCTATGGTGTTGTCATTTTCCATATGTCGTCATTTTGTTGGATACCTATTGTGTTTGTGTTCATTGTCGTTGGGGACGTCATTGGGGGTTATGAGCCTTGAAACCCTGTTTTCTTGTCATGAAATAGCTTTATGCTAGCTTCCATAAGCAATGAGGCGACCTTCCAAAGCATCTCTAGGAATTTATTTCCAGTCAGAGTATCTTTCGGTGTTTACTTTCTTGCCTATTAGAGTATCTTCCTGCTATCTTTTTCTTGTAGTTCAGAGTATCTTCCGGTGTGGCCAGGGTGCCCTTTTTTCATCTCTAGGTGCACCCAATATGGTCTGAGCATCTTCCAACTATTTATGCATGTGCATGTGATGAGGCCTATCGAAGCATCTCCAAGTGCATGCTGGTCAAAGCATTTTCCAACTATTTTTTTGCATGCCTTACACCCTTTTTTCTTTTAGATTTATGTTGGGGTCTATAGACTAGCATTGTAATGATTGACTTCCCTTTTGTTTAGGTTATATATGGTGCTCCCTATGGGGTATTTGATGAGAATGCATGCGCTGCTATCATGTCTCTTTCATAAATTATGTTAACAATTCCATTTTAATGAAAATTGTTGGTTTTTTGCTTCGTCTCCGTCTCACATCCACCACTGTGTCGTGAGGGAAAA
Source organism: Pinus taeda (assembly GCA_000404065.3). Lineage (NCBI taxonomy): Eukaryota > Viridiplantae > Streptophyta > Pinopsida > Pinales > Pinaceae > Pinus > Pinus taeda. The sequence goes on from APFE030988250.1 coordinate 13,487, forward strand.
TGAAGCGATGGAAAACAAATTATTTAACTTTGCGGTGGTGAAATTTTGTTGGCAGCGGCGGCCGTGACACACGTCACTCATCTCCCTGCAAAACGAACCATCTCCCTGCAAAGGTAATAGATTGATCATTGCTTGTGATGGATTGTTGGTCAGAAGTCATCATTTATTCAACTTGAGAGCGACACTTCATCCTATTATGATTTTAAAAGTATTAAGCTTATTATATTCAAAATTATTTTTTTAGATTTATTTTAGTTTTTAATTTTTAATTTTTATAAGTAGTTATATATAAAAATATACTTTATTACAATAATATTTTATTATTATTTATAATAGATTTTAAATATAATTAAAATAATAATTAAGAATCAAAATTTATTTTTGGAATCAAAATTTTTGATGACCTTCTTTCTTGGTATCAAGAAGGTAGAGATGGGTATCAAGAAGTTGGGTGTTGAAAAAGCAAAAGATTTAGCTGAATTCCAAGCAGAATATTTAAAGTGGGGCTCAAAGATCCTTGCACCTCACATTACAAAAATTTTCAATAACATCATACAACAGGGGCTCCCCACATATTGGACAACTAGTCTGGCAAAACCTCTTTTCAAGATTGGTCACGTCAATAATCCCTCAAATTATAGGACCATCATGAAAAACCCTTTATTTGCAAAGCTATTTAGAAGCATGCTAGAAAATAAAATTAGCAAGTGGGAAGAAGAAAGAGATAAGTGTGCTAAAAGGCAAGCAGGTTTTATACCTAAATATTCCACAATTTATCGTTGTATAACTTTAAGGCACATCATTGAAAAAGTTTGGGAGAAAAAGGAAGAAGTCTTTTGTTGCTTTGTTGATTTCAGAAAAGTGTTTGACTCGGTTCCTAGGGATAAACTTTGGCACAGAATGGAGGAACTTGGGGTTCCTAAACATTTGAGAGCAGTTGTGCATAGGCTGTATGAAGAGGTGAAAGTTAAAATTAGAACTTTAGCAGGCATTTCTGAAAGTTTTAGAAGCGATATCGGGGTCAAGCAAGGTTGCCCACTGTCTCCTACACTTTTTGGTTTATACATCGATAAGCTTGAGGAGTGATTAAATTCGCAAGGGGGTGATGGTCACGTTATGGTATCTATTTGGACAAGTTTGTTATAAGGCTTCTTTTGTATGCATATGACCTTATTCTGGATGCTAAATCGACTCTTGGTTTGCAAGAGCACTTACTATCCCTTGAGCATTTTTATAGAAGTGTGGGGATGCAAGTCAATATCAGCAAAATGAAAGTAGTGGTTTTCTGTAAGAAAAGAAAACATAACCAGCATAAGTTCTTCTTTGAAGACAACATTTTGGAAGAAGTTGTGGATTACAAATACCTTAGAATCGACTTCCACAAAAATTTAAGCTGGGATAGTTGTAGAAAGAAAATAACTTTGGGGGGTTGGACAACATTTTATGCTTTTCAAAATAGGTGTGGAGAGGCAGAGTTATGGGACTCGAAACCACTCAAACTATTTTTGGGCTTCTAGTGATTTTGGTGATTCTCTATGGTTTTGAACTATGGGTCAGCAGTACATTCGACATGCGTGGAAACAAATTGAGAAAATTCAGAAGCGTTTGATTATAAACATATTCATGATTAAAAGTGGAGTTCCTTATGCTATCTTGTTAAGTGAAATAAGGGTTGCTCCGATTGAAGCAATTGCTATGGTGCAAGTCATAAGGTATTTCAAAAAATTGAGAAAATGGAAGAGGGTAGATAGCCTAAGGTTGTCTTTAATGACAGATTATGTAACAAAAAAAAAAAACTTGGATGCAGCAAAATAATAAATGGTTTAGTAAATGGGGTATTTGCTTGAACGTGTGTCCCATAAAAAACAAACAGATACAATATTTTGTTATGGAAAAGTTCCACAAGTGTACTTGGGATAAGGAGCTAGGAAGAAAGAAAAAAATACTATATTGAAGTGTTTAATCCCACTCATAGTCATCAACCAAAGTCATACATAGAGGCCAATATCTCTTGGAGAGCCAAAATTCTTATTGCTCAGTTAAGGACTAATTCTCATCAACTCCGTTGTGAAACATGGCATTGGAAAATGCCAAAAGAAATGTGAGAGGAAAGAGTATGCATTTTTTATTCTTCCAGAAAAGTGGAAACATAAAAAAATTTCATTTTAGAATGTGAGGCCTTCAAAGACAATAGGGAAAGTTATGCAGATATGCTAGCAGCTAGCTCTTGGGATAATCTATTTAGCGAGGGGTTTGTTGAGAAGATCAGAGCATTTATTGTGAAGCTTCACAGAAAAAGGACCGAATACATCAAGCAGATGAAGAAGCAATATTTCCCATATGCTATCTTTAGCCTCGTGGACGTTAAAATAATTTCTTTATTCTTTCTTTACAAATAATAATTAACAATAAATATATGTATTAC